>JAWHQI010001638.1:0-64477 GCA_033032865.1 Dactylorhiza incarnata
GGTAGACGGCCATATAGGAACAACCCCGCCCGGTCTTCCAATAAGGGGTCCAGCAAACCAGTAGATCTACTCGGGAATAACCCGCATCTACCAAGAACAGACCGCCCATAATAAGACCGAAACAACCCGCAACAGGTCGCCAACGACCAAACCCAAGAAGCAAGCTGCCGATCTCACCAGATTGCCAGAACCAAACCGCCAGAGCACCAGCGCAGACCGCGGGTCTCTGCGGTCTCCAACCTTCAGACCGACCGGACTCCCTTCCACTACACTTCAACAATTTCAACACTCCCCTTGAAGTGGGAAGTGGAAACTAGCCCGAGCAACCCCCTTAACCGAGTAAACGGTCCCTTCGCCAGCGGCTTTGTGAAGATGTCAGCAACATTGTCCGCACTCCGAACATGCTCGACCATAAGAGATCCTCCCAACACCTTTTCACGAATGAAATGGTGCTCAATCTCTATATGCTTGGTCCTCGCGTGACAGACTAGATTATTAAACAGCTTGAGAGCACTCTCATTGTCCCCGCGTAGCATAGTGGGACCTCGAACCTCCTGATGAACGTCCTCTACCAACCTCCTGAGCCAAACGGCTTCCTGAGCTGCCAAGGCCGAAGCCTTGTACTCCGCTTCCGTGGTAGATACAGACACCGAGTCTTGCTTCTTGCTGCACCAAGAGATAGCTGTGGGGCCCGTCATAAAGACATAACCAGACGTTGATCTCTGATCATCCACGTCTCCCCCATAATCAGCATCCATATATCCATGCAACTCCAAGCTTGACTCTCTTCTATATAGGAGACCCAAATCAGAGGTCGACTTCACATACTTCAATATACCTTTCGCCGCTAGAAGATGAGGCTTCCGTGGCTCCGCCATGTACCGACTCACCTTGCCAACTGCATAAGCAATATCTGGCCTTGTGATCGTCAAATAGATCAAGCTCCCAACCAGAGTTCGGAAAACCAACTGATCAGATAGAACTCTTCCCTCATCCTTCCGAAGTTTATGATGTTGCTCCAGAGGTATAAAGCTGCTCTTCCCTCCTCCAAGCCAAATCGTTGAACGATCCGCTCCGCATAGCCAGCCTGAGAAATGAGCACTCCGCTCTCCCGCCTCTGCACCTCGAGTCCAGGAAATGGTGAAGCTCCCCAGATCCTTCATCTCGAACCTGATAGAAGCTCAGCTCTCAGCCTTGCTGCCGCCTCCTTCGAATTCCCGGTGACAATCATGTCATTCACATACAGCAGCACAATCACCCGAAGCACCCCCTCCTTCTTGATGAACAAGCTAGAGTCAGAGTCTGAAGCAACGAATCCGCAGAATAAGAGATACTCTGCAATCTTCCCGTACCACGCCCCGGGCGCTTGCTTCAACCCATACAGGGCCTTCTTCAACTTACAAACGTAGTCCGGATACTCCTTCGAGATGAAGCCTTGCGGTTGGAGCATGAAGATATCCTTGTCAATTTCGCCGTATAAGAAATCATTCTTCACGTCGAGTTGCCAAATCCCCACCACTCGAAGCCGCCAAGGCAATAACAAATCGAACCGAAGTCATCTTTGCCACTGGACTAAACGTCTCATCATAATCTTCTCCGTACTGCTGTGAGAACCCGCGAGCTACAAGGCGAGCCTTGTACCGCTCGATACTGCCGTCAGCTTTCTTCTTCAGCTTGAAAACCCACTTGCAAGTAACAGGAGTGGTGCCCTTGGGCTTGGGCACAAGAGACCAGGTCTCATTCTTCTCGAGAGCTGCCATCTCTTCTTGCATAACAATGTCCCATTCCTTCACGCCTCTGGCTTTCTCAAAGCTCGACGGCTCCCTTTCATCCAAGGGACCAGCAAAGAAACATGAAACAAAGTTCACCATGTTTCCTCCTGTGTATCGATCTGGTGGTTGAATAGTCCTCTTCGACCTCCTAAGAGGTTGCTCCTGACTAACCACCACCTTAGCCGCTTCTTCTGTGCAAGCTTCTCTTCCAGATGAACTAGGAGCATTGCTCCCCTGCTCTCCAGAACCTGAAGCCTCCATCTCAGAGCTTGACACAACTGGAGCTCCTGGTGAAACAGGCAACTCCACTTGAAGAATTCCCGCAGCTTTTCCTCCTTCATCAACCCTGCTCTCTGGTAGCTCAAACTCCTAAACTCCCCTTGTAAGAAGTTACTTCATCGAACACCACATCCCGAGAAACAATTGACCTTCGTGTCTCAGGATCCATGCATCTCCATCCCTTCTTCCGCTCATCATACCCAACAAAGACTAGCTTCCTTGCTTTCGCATCTAGCTTTGTCCGAAGAGCATCAGGAATGTGCACATAGCAGGTTGATCCAAACACCCGAAGGTGTGCAACGCTCGGCTTCTCCTTGAACATTAGTTCTTGAGGAGTCTTCATGTTGATAGAAACTCAGAGGTAATCTGTTGATGACATAAGCTGCACAAGACATTCCCTCCGCCCAGAAGGACTTTGGAATACTCTTGGCATGAAGCCAGCATTTGCAGGTTTCCGTCAGATGACGGATCTTCCTCTCGGCAACGCCATTCTGTTGTGGAGTATGGGCACAAGTGAGCTCTCTCCTGATGCCATGCTTCCTGCAAAAACTTGAGAACTCACCAGAGGTGAACTCCCACCATTGTCAGTTCTAAGTTTTTTAACCCGCAGGCCAAGCCGGCCTTCAACCAGCTCCTTGAACTCCACAAAATTGGCAAACGCTTCCGACTTCTCCTTCAAGAAATACACCCACATATCTGGTGTAATCGTCAATCAACACCAACATGTATTTGTTGCCTCCAAGGCTTGGGGTGGCAGTCGGTCCCATCAAATCACCGTGGATGCACTCCAACAGCACTTTGCACCTTGTTTGCGATTTGTCAAATGGAAGTCGATGAGACTTACCAAACTGACATCCTTCGCAGACATGACCGTCTTCATAGGAGGACAAGCTAGGCAAGCCATTGACAAGGCCCCTTACCGCCATAGCCTTCAATTTGTCCATACCTACATGCCCCAACCTTTCATGCCAGATGGCAGCGCCATCATTGGTCCTCATCTTATCAACATAGGTACTTGTTGATAAACGAACAAGTCCTTCACCCGCTTGCCGACATGAATAACATCTCCCTTAATCTCCGGTTGAGTTTTGAGAAACTTCACTTCTGTTGGGCCAAACAGAACGTGATAACCGGCATCGACCGCATTGGTCACAGAGAAGAGATTTTTCTTCATACCAGGCACGTGATAAACACTCCTTAATGTGAGTGGACCCTTATCACTGCTCAGAGAGACGACTCCTTCGTTCTCTACTGGATAAATTGAATTATCAGCCGTAATGATAACATTATTACCTGAGTAAGGCGCCAAAGAAGAGAACTTTGATCCATCCCGGTGAGATGATGCCCACACCCTGAATCAACAATCCAGTCCTCATCATAGTTGATGGAAGCCAAGGCCTTAACGGGCAACGCCGTTATATTAGACGCAAAAGCTCCTCCCCATCCAACTTCACCAGACTTTGGCATCTCCTTCTCCACTGCATGTCTCGGCTGAAGATTCACCCGACAATCTTTCTTGAAGTGCCCGGTCTTATTGCATCTAAAGCACCTCGGTCCCTCTCCTTTCTTCTTCCCATCAGACTTAGGAGCATATCCCCTATCTTGCTGACCTGAAGTGGAGGGTCCATCATGACCGGCTTCTTCTTCTCCCATTTCTTCTTCTTCTTCCCAGAGAACATCACATCACTTTCTCCCCCGGAGATAGAAACCCCCGCCATCTGTCTTGCTAAACTTTCTTGCGAAGCAAGAAGGTTCTCCAGCTCTAACAACGACGGTTGATTTGCCCAACCCTGAACTGAAGTCACAAAGGCAAGATACTCCTTCCGCAACCCGCGAATGATATGCCTCTTCAGTTTTGCCTCAGAGATAGGCTCATCAGGGTCCAATGCAGAAATCTCTGCCGTGAGGTTCTTCATCTTGAGAAAGAAGGTAGAAACAGAAAGATCACCTTGAGAGGCCTTTGCCAACTCATTTTCAAGATACTGTAGCCTCGCTACATTCTTCTTATTGAACAATCCATCCAAGGATGTCCAAATCTCAGCAGCAGATTTACATCCTATGATGTGATCAAACAGCTCTGGTGAGATATCCCTCTTGAGAGTGAACTCAGCCTTAGCATTCATCCTCCTCCAAAGTCTCACCTCTGCCATATTATCTCCTGCTAGAAGCACCTCTTGTGTGTCTTCTCCGCCAACTACCTCCCATAGATCCTCGCCAAGCAAGTAACTCTCCATACACGACTTCCACTTTTTAAAGTTAGTCGATGTGAGGAGTTCAATACAAAGACCTCTTGCGTATCCACCTTCCATGGCAATCTATGTGGTCTCTTCTTCACAAAGACGATGACAACTCTAGTTGATCACTGCTTATCCACTCCAGAAACCTCCCTCTGATACCATATTAAAATTTTGATTGGACCGTTTAGGAGTAAGCAGGAGTTGTATCAACAAGAGTTATAGCCAAACAACCACAATGCCAAATCAGCAACACAAGAAATCTTTATTGAAATAGAACTGATTTACAATGCGAGGTATACATGGCGAGACATGATTCATCAGAATCACGGAGACGAGAAGAACAAGACACACCAAAAAGCAAAGCTGGCGGCTAGACAAGCTCAGACCGCACAAGCCACACCACTCCAGAACTCGCCCGGCTTGCCCTGAGATCGCACGAACAGAAACCGGACAGACTGCCAGCACTGCAAGACCGCACCTCAGACCGCACGAACTGAAGCTTATTGGAACAAAGAACTGAAGCTGTCGCCAGACCGCAACTCAGACCGCCTAACCGATGAAGGTCGCCTGATCCCTGAGTCCGCTGCGAACAGCACAAGAACACAATAACCCAGTTCGCTGACAGACCGCAGACGAACTGTTTATTCGAGCAACCGGATATCACCAAGGAAGGAGACCGCACCCTGCTGACCGCAAACCTGCGAACACAACAAAGGTTAACTCGCAACCAAGTCGCGCGAACTCAAACTTGAGACCGCAAGAAACAATCCAGGCTCTGGTTCTTATAGTTCTCGTTAGGAATGACGGGCCATGCACCCCTATTTATAGGCGGGTAGACGGATGTCATCACCGCACAAACCGGGATACAGTCACCACCCATCAGATCGCGAACGGTCTCAAAAGACAGACCGCGCGAACAGACCTCTTGGACGATCACCCGACCAAGATGCAGATTAGTAGACAAGATCGCGCACAGGCCGCGCGAACACGAGACCGCGCACAAGCCGTGCGGTCTCAACAACGCTCCTTCCTTAGAACACCAGGAGCAAGCTAGAACCATCTGGCCGACTTCAACCAAGTCGCCAGATCGCCAAGATAGACCGCCCGGGTAGACGGCCATATAGGAACAACCCGCCCGGTCTTCCAATAAGGGGGCCAAGCAAACAGTAGATCTACTCGGGAATAACCCGCATCTACCAAGAACAGACCGCCCATAATAAGACCGAAAACAACCCGCAACAGGTCGCCAACGACCAAACCCAAGAAGCAAGCTGCCGATCTCACCAGATTGCCAGAACCAAACCGCCAGAGCACCAGCGCAGACCGCGCGGTCTCTGCGGTCTCCAACCTTCAGACCGGCCGGACTCCCTTCCACTACACTTCAACAATTTCAACAAGTACTTGAGTACCTAGAAGAATCCTTAAGGGTTAGTACGCCGCTCGCGAGGCGAGCCAGGAGGAAATACTAAAAACGTCCTTGGCTATGCGAGCTCGAAAGATATACCTGGCGCATTTCGGGCCATATCGGGAGTCGCAACCCATTCTCAAAGTGAGCGATGGGGATGGTGAGCTCGTCGGCGGGGGAATCATTGATGGTATCCCTTTCGGTAGGGCAGCGAGCCACGAACCCAGGACGCAAGTACTTGTCCACGGTGGCTAAGTACTCCTCTTTGGTGAGGTTGGCACAGAAGAAGGGATGCTCGCGAAAGGCTACAACGCACTTGGACCGCCCTTCTATCTCAGCATCTGCGACCATGACGTCGAATGACTGCGAGTCAGAGAATTCGCGAGCGCGAGTTGGGGGTTTGCGAGAGAGTCAGAAGAAGAGAAACGCGAAAGAAGAACAGTAAATGCGGTGGTTAGAAAGTAAAGAGACCGGCTATTTATAGAAATGAGAAGGGCGAGAAGAAGTCGAAGCGCCGGTGTCTGTGGATAGCGGATCCTCGCGGTATTTTTCTGCCTCCAGGGATCCTATCCGTTCCCGGCGAGTCAACGTCTCGCCAATGTCGCTCCCGTTGGTCATCGGCGAGCTAGCGCTGAATAAGGAAATAAAGCGAAGCGCGAGAGCAGGTCGCGATCGCGAGTGATAAATGTATAATAAGCGACAACAGTAATCAATGAGCGAGCAAGCAAGGTATAGCGAAAGAAAATATAATAAAAACTGAAAGCACGGGCTCGCAGGCGAAGAAAGAGCTCTTAATAGCGCAACCACTTCTAGCGACCGCGACCCCGCACACCAGAGCGGGGGGGGGGGGGGGATTCGCGGGTAGTGATACTCACGAAGTGACTGGCCCGCTTGGGCCGTCAGCCGCGCGTAATCTTCAATCCGAGCAATATACACCCCGGGGAGGTCACCTCGCCATGATCGATCGGCCGCACCTCGACGAGGATGCGCGCGTTCGCGTCCTCCATCACAGCAAATCTTTCCTCATACGCGAGCCGATCCTGCCGATTTTGTTCGTGTAAATCCCGCAGCAGGGAGGTATGCTTCTGGAATATCTCGGTGACCCGCCTCTTCATTTGTTCTGGATTATCGGGGTCCCCCAGAAAATCTGCGACCTGACTCGGCGAGGGAGGTGGAGACATCTCCAACGCTCCAGGCTCCGACTCGGTGAGCGGGTTCAGGGGATCACCTGCGAGGTAGAAATCAACGAGAGAGAGCAGAAAATGGCATTCAACAAGGGTGATCTTACCCGGTGAGAGAATTTGGGTACTGGGCCGCTGGCGAGATGTGCCTGGCTGGCCCTTGAACGCTTCGGCGAAGGCGGGGGGTAACGGCTTTCCCAGACCGCGGGAGAGCGTGGTTCTGGCGGCGATTCCGGACTCGCCCAGTAGTGTCCCTCCAGGGCTCCTTTGTCCCATAACGCCGAATCCAGGAGTGATGATAGTCTGATTCGGCGGGGCCAGTGGGTCCGCGGGAGGAGGAACTCGCTCCTCCAGGTTCGCGAGAGGGGAAACTGCATAAGGAATAAGTGTGATTTATCGAGCAAAGAAGTATGAAGGAAGACAAGGCAAACCGTTCACCTCGTCGCGAAGGCGAGTCCCGCAGGTCGATGACCCTCGCGTCTGCGAGAAGAGTACCGACCCCCGCCGGCGGGAGAAGTGTGGGTCTCCGTGATTGTTTTCCCCAGGATATTCTCTCCCGGGGAAGCGTTCTGCGAGTGAAGAAGCAATATCAAAGAAAAAGACATTAAATCGGTGAACTTGACAATAGTACCTGCGAGGCGAGCCCATCATGGGAGGAGGGAGACGAAAAAGAGGACCCATCCTCGCCAGGCGAGCGCCGAATGGCCTTCGTCGTTTTGATGGAGGGCGGAGGCGGGGTACGCTGCGGAGAAGCCCAAGAGGCGATAGCGGCGACCTTCCCTTTCTGGGCCGCTTGCGAGGCCTTCATGCGAGACAGTATTTCGTCTTTCTTAGACATCACGTCGGGGCTCGTGGCGAGTAAGAATATCCGAGGTTGGATGATTCTTCGCGAGCCCAGGGAGCCTCGTGAAGAGCGGGGATTGTGTACAACCACGATATTCGCCAGGAGGTAGGAAAAGATGCAGGAAATCAGCAGGCGGAGGAAGTGTCAGGAAAAGCGAGCCGGAACCTCGAAGGTAGCTCGCAGGGAGGCGAGCGAGCCGAACACTCGTTGTAGGCCCGCAAGGAAGCGGGCGAGCCGAAGCGGGCGAGCCGGGTTATCGCGGTCCGCTCATAGGAGGACGGGCGAGCCAGATCTTCGCGATCGGCGAACTCGCCGTTCAGTTCGACGAGCTCCCATTGAGATCGATGAACTCCAATTTGAGTTCGACGAAAGCCGTTCTTAGTTCGACGAACGCCACGCTTCAGCCCCGACGAAATCATCTCAGCGGCTGGGTTGGGAGGGCCGGCCGTCTCAGCGGCTATTTTTGTCCCGTCCCAGCGGACCCGCTGAGAAAAAAATTGTCTCAGCGGGCTTGAGCACCTTCTCAGCGGCTCCCAACTCCGTCTCAGCGGGAGAACTCGCAGGAGGAAGCGCGAGACCCGGCCTCGGTGGATATCGCCGGTAGAAGTGCGAGCGGGGTCTTCACAGGCCGCTCGCCTAAGAGGGATTTCAGATCCAACAGGTGGAAGAGGTAACAAAGAAGGCGAGCCCGAGCCTCAAGGTCAGCTCGCAAGAAGGCGGGCGAGCCAAGTACTCGCCGACTGCTCGCGAGAAGGCGGACGAGCCGGATTTCTTCCAAGTCTTCGTGTTCGACGATCTTCAAACCGTGTTCGATGAAATCAGTTCTTCGTTCGACGAACGGGCTCCTCCGTTCAACGAACTCGCGCACGTCTCAGTTCGACGAACTAGATTCTCAGCCCGGCTAACTCAGTCATCTAGGCGTTTCAGCAAATTTACACAAGGCCGAAGGGAGCTCGTAGGAAGTTGTGCGAGACCTGGCCTCAGTGGCTGTCCCCAGAAGAGGCGCGAGCGGGGCCTTCACAGAGTGCTCGTTTAGGAGAAGTTTCGCGAGCCCTACTCGCGAGGAGACTCACGGGAGCCCTCGCGAATGGTGTTCTCATAGGCCACTTGCCCATAGGCTAAAGAGGTGGAATTACTCCTCTGCACTTGGTGGTCTGCAGGTAGTCCCTCCAAACAGCGGAGTTTGGCTGTTAGCAGGCCAAATTGGGTGCGTTTAGTAAAACCAAAAGGCGGAATTCCGCTATTGACAGACCATGAACAAAAAATTATAAATAGACCTTAAAGGGCACCTTGGGAGAGGATTCCGATCTCAGTTCTCTGAGCTTCTTCCTCCCTCGGTTACTTTGGTTAGCTCTCTAGCTCTCCAAGGTGCCCAAGTCTCAGCTTTGACTTGGGAGGGGAAGCGCTCAACGATCTTCCGGGTTTGTGGTGAGACCTCCTCGCTGTGACTAAGGTCTTAGTCCGTCTCCGAGTCCCCAGTCTGCTCCTTTCGAGGGACTAGTAAGGGCTAGCTGCCCCTGAACTTGTTGAGGGCCCGAGCTTCAAAAGAGACTGAGAAATCAGTTTCAACATTAAGTATTCCTTTTTGGAATGATACCCAATTCAACCTTTGAATAAAAATAATTGTGTAAATCATCAATTTTGGAATGACTGACAATTATTCAATCTCAGACTTTCATCAGGTAGCATCTGAAATACTTTTGTGTACTCAATCTAGATGCTTGAATGCATGCAGATTTTGGTTCTAAAATCTTAAACATAAATAGGTATTAAGTCTTACTAGATAGACTTTAATCCCATCTCCCCCGATGTTTTAGATGTAAGAATCTTACATAAGCCCTTAGTAAGGACATCTGCTACATTATCTTTTGATCTCACGTCTAGTAGAGATATGATCCCCTGACTAGTGAGTAGGTCAACCAGGCCTGTTTCATCCGTAGTTGCCTCCTCTTTCCATTGAACAGAGTATTAGTTGCAATGTTTTTGTGGCTTGATTATCACAAAATATCGATATATAGTTCATTTTTAGACTCGTCATTGGAATGTCCATTATCAGATCTCTGATCCACTCTGCTTCTTCTATTGCTGAAGCTAGACCATAGAGTTCTGATTCCATAGAGGAAAATGCAATGCACGTCTGCCTCTTAGACTTCCAAGTTACGACAACTCCCCATAGTGTAAACACATAACCACTTGTGGATCTACTATCACCCATATTTGAGCACCAGGAGGCGTCAGAATACCCTTCAAGCATAGGAGGATGTTCACTGTAACATAAAACCTTACTTTTCAGTGTACTTTAGGTATCTCATTAGCCATTTTAAGGCATCCCAGTGGTCCTTACCAGGGTTACTAGTGAATTACTTAACATGCCGACCGTAATGGATATGTCAGGTCTAATGCAGGTAGTAACATACATGATACTTCCTATAAGTTGGAGTAATCCAACTATTTGATAAGTAAACCGTCATTAGGTTTTAGTCTATTATTATAATCATATGGAGTCTCAATCTTTTTGCTTTTATCATAACCCACTTTTCCAATATATTTTCTGATATAGTGACTCTGACTTAGGGTAATACCCTTCTCAGTGAAGTTCACTTCCATTCCTAAGATGATTTTCACCACGCCTAAGTCTGTCATGCTAAATTGTTCCTCCAAGATAACTTTTACATCTTCCACCTTAGACTGATCAGTAACCATAATTAGCATGTCATCAATGTACAAGCATATAATGGCCACTGCATTTGAAGTCGTTCTTATATACAAACATTTATCTGATATGCTTGATTTAAAACCAATGCCTTTAACACAAGTATCAAATTTCTCATGCTACAACTATGGTGCTTGCTTTGATCCGTAGAGTGACTTAATCATCTTACAAACCTTATTTTCTAGACCTTCTACGACAAACCCTTCAGGCTGGTCATGTAGATATCCTCAGTCAGATCTCCATTTATAAATGCAGTATTGACATCCATCTGATGAACTGTAAGATGTTCAATAGACGTTATAATGAGAAGTATCCTAATTGTCGCAATATAACAAACATGTGAGTATATATCAAAGTAGTTTACACCACTCACTTGAGTGTAACCTTTGACAACTAGACGTGCTTTGTATTTGACAATACTCCCATCAGAATTTAATTTATTCTTCAGAACCCATTTGTTCCCTATGGTTCTAGCCTCTTTGGGCAGGTCAACTAAAGTCCAAGTGTGGTTTTGCATGAGAGTTTATCTCATCATTGATGACTTCTTTCAATAATAGAGAATCCCTAGATCACATCACATCTTTATAGGTAGATGGATCAACTTCAACTTGGTAAGTTTACAAAGTCTGTACCGAAACTTTTATGCACTTTTTCTCTATTAGATAACCATGTTGACTCAAAACCCTAGTGTTTATCGACTTAGTGTCAGAGATTATTGATTCAGTCTCAACAAAAGTTTTAGGACTGGTAGCTGGCAGATCTGAAAGATTCAGGTTTTTATCTTTAAGGAACTTATCCTCAAAGAAAATCACATCTCTAGATTCTATGACTATATTAGTTAAAAATCACATATCTTTAAGGAACTTATCCTCATCATTGATGACTTCTTTCCATAATAGAGAATCCCTAGATCACATCGCTTCCTTATAGGTAGATGGATCAGCTTCAACTTAGTAAGTCACAAAGTCTGTACCGAAGCTTTTAGACACTTTTTCTATTAGATAACCTTGTTGGCTCCAAAACCCTAGTGTTTATCGGCTCAGGGCTAGACATTTTTGTTTTTGTCTCAACAAATTTTTTAGGACTGGTAGCTGGCAAACCTAGAAGATTCAGGTTTTTATCTTTAAGGAACTTATCCTCAAAGAAAATCACATATCTAGATTCTATGATTGTATTAGTTGAGAGATCTAGAAATTTGTCTGCAACACTATCCTATGCATATCCTAGATATATACAAGTGTTTGTCCTAGGTCCAATCTTAGATCACCTAGGGTCAGGTATCCTCACATAAGTGATACACCCCCCAAGTTTTAAGATTATTAAATCTAGGAGGTCTCGTAAACCAAAGCTCATAAGGAGTTTGTTTCAACTTTGCATGAGGAACTTTTTTAAGAATGTGATTTGAGGTGAGGACAGCTTCACCCCAATAAGTCGCAGGCATGCTAGTAGTCAACAACATGGAATTCAACATTTCTGTTAAAGTCCTATTTTTCTGCTCAGCGATACTGTTGGATTGAGGTGAATACGGGACAGTAGTTTCAGGGATAATGCCATTGCTGGCGAGAAAATTTCTATATTCACCTGACAAATATTCTCCTCCTCTATCACTTCTTAGCCTTTTAATTTTTATGTCAAGTTGATTTTCTAACCTATTTTTGAAAATACAAAATTTTTCAAAAACTTCATCTTTGGATTTAAGAAGATAAATATGACTAAATCTAGAGTAATCATCGATAAAAGTTAACAGATACTTTTGACCTCCTCTCGTGACAAAACTTTTGTAATCACAAATATCAGAATGTATTAACTCTAATAACTGTGTGCTCCTAGAAACCTGACTAAAATGTGTTCTAGTTATCTTGGTTTGAGTACAAATCTCACATTTGTTAAATTTGATTGTTGTGTCTAAGGGAATATTATGAGTTTTAGCTAGCATGAGTAGTTTTCTATAGTTCACATGTCCTAGTCTTGCATGTAAAGTCTTATGATCTATCAAATTTGAACTAACTTGGTTTACTGCTTCGTTTGCTAGATTTAACCTATACATTCCATTTAAGACATATGCATAACCAAAATAATGAGAGTTAACCATTAAAGTTACTCTACCGCCACTAATGTTAAAAGACATACCAACGTTGCATAACGGGCTAATTAAAACTAAATTAGCAGCTAATGTAGGTATAAATTTAACATTCTTCAAAATTAAATGCGCACTTGAAGAGAGCAGCAAATCCACAGTCCCAGTCTGGAGTACCTGAGCAGTGGCTCTATTGGTAACAGTCATGGTTTCATTCGCTGTAGTGAGATCCTTCAGAAGAGCCAGAATGTTGCAAACATAACATGTGGCACCCTGAATCTAGCCATCACTCTGTACTGGTCTGGCCTTTCCCCTCCATGGAAACAAAGTGGGTAGGCGCAGTCTGATGAAGCATATTTGCTTTGTTATCTGTCCTGGGTGTGTTGGATTATCCTTTCTTAGGTTGCCTGCACTCGGAAGCACAGTGACCCAACTTGTTACAGTTATAACACTGATCTTTAAATTTCTTGATCTTTTTGCCGGTGTCCACAACTGCGATTGCACTGGTCTGCGGTTTAGGCTTCCCAGGCTTAGGCTTACGCTTAGGATGCATGACCATGTTGGCAGCATAGTTTTGCTTATGAACTATCTCTAAGGCATGCCTACTCCAGTTCTCGTCCTCAATGCAGATAAACTGCTTCAGGTCTTTGAGACTAACCTGAGACTTTTTCCGATACATCCCAGTTTTGAATGAATAGCACGCCGAGGGAAGCTTGAAAATAATGGCTCCGACAACGAATCCATCTGACAGGGGAACGTTCTCACTATTGAGCTTTGCCACCAGATTCTCAAGATCTGCAACTTGTGTCAGAATCTCCCTGTATTCAGACAAGGTGAACACCATGAATTTGTCCACCAGGTGCATCTTGGACATGTTCTCTTCTTCCTCGAACTGTTCTTCCAGAGTGACCAAGATCTCATTTGCAGTCTTCAATTTGCCATAGGTCTCTGCTAGTGTGTTGGAGAGACATTTGAGGAGGTAAAAAATCTTCGTCGCTGATTCACTGAGCCTCATCTTCTCCTCCTTTATAATCTAAAAAAACGGATTGCAGTGTATAGAAAATATTCAAATACTTCATACCGAACTGGGTGTTCCATTTCCAGCGCTGAATTCAAAATTTGAGAACTTTTCCAGTTTGATAATCGACACAGGATGAGAGCATATTGTTTACCTTTGACATCATGTAACGCCTTTTTTGGATCCTTTGCAAAAACTGACTCCTTGTGGTCGGCAACAAACTTTTCTCCACAAGAGGAGATCCGACCTAGAACGGGAAAACGACGGCGGCGACAACAGATCTATTGTTGAAGCCTGGAAAATCCCGGCTCCAAAATTCGGATCAATGCAGCCGGAGGCTACTTTCCCAGCGGTTCAACGAGAAGATTTGGTTAGCCACGACGAGAGAAACAGAGAGATGAAGAACACAACCCCAGGTTCTGCGGTAGGGAGGTTCCACCATGTATCCAGAAGCTCAAAGGAGTCTTCTCCTACAAAACCACGGATGACCGAGCTTGGTACTAGGAAGGCACTGGCTAGGGAGGATTCTCGCCTATAAGGGGGGTGCAGCTATGATTTTTGACAAGTGCCATTCCTGGTACCCCTGGGGGTCTATTTATAGACAAATCTTGAAGGAGAGGAAGCAGGGGACTATCCCTGATCCCATTGGAGATGGTTTTTAGCAAAGGCATAGGTAGGCGAGTAGGTGAGGTCCTCGGCCTAAACTGGCGAGTTGGTTGGTGCAAGTCGCCTATATGCGAGAATGTCCATTCCCACGCCCTTCTTGCTCGGCCGGGTGCGAGCTCCGGGTGTGCCTTTCCTTCTCGCTCGGCCAGGTTCCTTCTCGCTCGGCCAGGCAGGCGAGTGTCTTGTGTTCGACGAACTCTGGAAGGCTGCGTTTGACGAACTCTGGAAGGCTGCGTCTGACGAACTCTGGAGGGCTGCGTTCGACGAACTCTGGAAGGCTGCGTTCGACGAACTCTGGAAGGTTGCGTTCGACGAACTCTGGGAGGCTGCGTTCGACGAACTCTGGAAGGCTGCGTTTGACGAACTCTGGAAGACTTCTGTGTTGACCTTTTGACCTTGACTTCTGCCTACGTGGCTTTGAGTGGGTCCTACCTTTGGAGAATATGGGTTGTACACAATCCCCGCTCTTTGCGAGCAACGTAGTTGGTCGGAAAGAATCATCCAACCCGTATTCGACGAGTTATTTCCGGCGGGATACTAGCTTACTTTGCAGGTAGAGAGGGGGGGGGGGGGGTCCCTAGAAATCTATAAATATAGGGGGATGGTCCTTCCCTAGCACGCCACTTTTTCACATTTGATGAGATGTTGTCTACCGAGGAGGTAATTGCGAAGGCCGAGCTTCTGATGAAGCTGATGAAGAAAAGAAGGGTTATGATACTCGCAAGAGGAAGAGGGGGTCCTCCGATCGTCGCCCTGACCCACCGGGTGAGGAGGTGCCTCCGGTCAATCCGGCGACCTCTGCACCCGAGCCCTCTCCCCTGCTGCCGAACGACGAGGGGTTGGGTGACGAAGTTCCTCGTCCAACTACCGAGGAGGGAATGCTGAATGTCCATCCAGATCCTCTCCAAGAAGGTAATCAGCTTCTCGTGATGTCATGATTCTCGCGTGAACTTTTTGTTGATGCCGACGTCGTTCTGTAGGCGGACCTCCTGCGGAAGTGAATACGCAGACGTCCCCACCGGAAGAGCTCGTAGGTATCGAGCATCTACCGCCTCCACCGGTCCTTCCCGCAGGGGTCGTCCCCTAGCGGGAACCTCTTCGCCCGTCATCCCCCATTCCTGGGCGCACGACAGGCAGAGCCCGGATGCTTCTAAAGAATTCCAGGGTTACCATCTTGCGGAGATCACCTTCGCCGGAGACCCTTCGAACTAGTGGCCAAATTTCTGGAGGAAGGGGAGGGGGAGGGTCTTCCTCGGCAGTGCCTACAACTCAGCTTCCTCGGCGGGATGATGCGGCGCCGTCATCTCTTAACGGACCGGGCGGCCGATCAGGGGGCCGGCATAACACTCCTCGTCGCTCGCCTTCCCCTCGTAGATCTCCTCGGCGGAGGCTCAGTCCTCGGTGATCTCCGTCTCCTCGTCGGGTTGGCTCTCCTCTTCGCCGGGACGCTCCTCGGTGGTCACCTTCTCCTCTTCATCAACTGAGGGCGGCGCCTGTGCGGGCAGGTATGATCATTGCATCGTGCTGTCTTTATGTGGCTCTTTTTCCTAACTCGCCACTTTCCAGCCCGTGAGAGGTCTCCGGGGTCAGCTTTCATCGAGGCGCTCGACCTTCCTACTCGCGAGTATAGGACAAAGATGGCTTCAGCCTATCTCGATCTGGAGATAAAGGTAGAAAGGTTGCTGACCTACGAGGTTCATCGGCGAATAACTTCGCTTGAAGGGCGCGTCTCGAACATTGAAGGATTCGAGCATCGGCTTGAGGTGGCAGAAGGAAAGCATTATCTCCTCACCGAGCTGGAGTGCCGGATGTCGGGCATAGAACAACACTACGAGTCGCCGAGGATGGACGTGCGCAACCTACGGGCGAGTATTGGGTCCCTCGGGACTTTGAATCGCATGGAGGAGCACATTCGGCTCAGGGAGGAACATTTGGCGAGAGCGAATGAGCAGATGGCCTTCACACGTCAACTGGGCTTCAACGGGCGGTTTGGTGCTACCTCGGATAGGCGCGGCGACCCTCCTGTTAATTAACATCACTTTTTCCCTTGTATTTTTAAGAACATTATTTCGCGTGTATCTGTAATAATCTTGAATTGCTTGTTGTAAGTTCGAACTATGCTGCTTGGTCGCATTCAGGTTGCTTATATCTTCTGCAGGGCTTTCTCATGCTTTTTGCAGATCGTCGCTTAGACGCGAGAAGGGTAGATAATACCTCGCATATATTGTAGTATGTGCGACTTTGGTATAGGCGAGTAGGTAGACGCCTCGCACACACTAACGTCGCGACCCCCACCCGATTTCTATAAATAGGGGGGGGGGGGTAGGGGTCCAAAATCGGCGCGCTTTCTCAAAGTTCTCGAATTGCATTACTAGCTCGCCTATTTCTTCCCCCTTTCTACGATGACGCCTTCGTTGGATGCCGAAACCCGCCGCTTGAACTATGCCGAGAACTTTGTCACGCATAAGTTTAAGAAAGCCTTCAGTAGGTCGGACGACCTGGAGAGGTTCGTCTATCAATACCTCGCTCGGGGCTTCCGCGTTGGCCTTCCCGCTTCTGGCGAGCGGGTCAACACTTTCTCGGAGGGGAATCTCGCCTTTCCCCTCTCGCACTTCGAGGTCGGCCTGCGCCTTCCTCTCTGGCCCGAGTTCTGCCAGATCCTGAGGTACTACGGCTGGGTCCCCGCCCAGATTAACACGAACAGGGTAGCGATCATCATCGGCTACCTATGCTTTCTTCGCAGCGAGAAGATCACATTTGACCTTGACGTCTTCCGGAAGATCTTCTACATGGGAGCGACTAAGGACGGGGTGATCTTCTTCGGCAGCCACCACTGCAAGGTAACGGGGACGTCGAACAAGGTCCATCGGTGGAACGAGAAATTTATCTTCATCACTGGCGACTTCTCCCAAATACCCAATCGCCCTCAGCAAAGACCACCCGCGGTGCTCGCCACTCCCTCGCTCCAAGGTCATCGCGAGGAACTCTTCCTCGCCTTGAAGAACAAAAAACTCGACATCGAGTTCGGCGTAAGAACGTCGACCGTCTCTCCTACGTGCAGCCTGGCGAGGGTAACATTTCTTAATCGCCGCTTAAATTGGTTCTATCTTTGCGTCTTTGTCTAATCGCCTTTTTTCTAGGTTGCTGGCATCTACCGTCCGCGCCTCTTCCTGTGTGTGCGGGGGGTGGGGGGGGGGGGGGGGGGGGGGGGGGGGGGGGGGGGGGGGGGCAGACCCCGCCTCCTCTATCTCCCACGGCGGCTTCGGTGACGATGCAGCAAGGCGAGGAGGAAGAAGGCGAGCAGGAGTCTCCTCTGTCAGGAATTCCTCCTGGGGTCGGCGACACGACCGAGATCCTTCGCGCTGCAGGATGGCCGGCCGAAGGCGAACCACCGGCGACGAAGAAGAGGAAGGGAAAGGAGGTCGCCCGGCGCGTGGCGGCGGAGCGGGCACGCGAAGAGGAAGACATCGTTCCCGAGAACCACTCAAACTTTGGGCAGGGTTCGCTGAACAGGGGCTTGGATGGCGAGCCGCTGATTGCCTGGAGCAGGGAGCGCAGCGAGGTGTCCCTGAGCACTCGCCTACCTTCGTGGAGCGAGGATGAGATCCCGAATGATGATGCTTTTTGCGTCTTGTTCGGACTGTACGGTCACGATGATGCGAAGTTGTTGCGGGAGGCTTCCCCTCATTTTCTCGCCGACCAGGGGTCACGAGCAATGTTGCGTGCCTCGGAGCATTTTCACCAAACCGCACGGAACCTCCTCGGCGCCGAAGAGGAGCTCGCCCTCCATCGGAAGCTCACAATGGATGCTGAGAAGCGTGAGGAGGAGTCCTTGAAGCGCGCCAAGACTGCTGAGTACAAGGCCGAATCTAGCCGAGGTTTCGAGGTGACCTTGGTATTCCGCGTTAACTAGGCTTAAGACTTACTTCTTTTTCTTCTACACCTTGTAACCCATCCATCTCGCATCTGCAGGAAGAGCAGTTGGTTGCGGCTGAGACGATTTCCAAGCTCGAGTGCGATCTGCGGGCGAGCCAGGTCTTGCTGGAAGCGACGCAGGTTCGCAATGCCGAGCTGGAATCGAGGATGGCCGCCCATACTTCCTCGGAAGCCGAACCTTCCCGCCGTCCGCGAGGATCGTTCATGACCTAGCAGGAGCTCTCGTCTCTTCGGCGCGAGATAGCCCTCGCCGCCGGTGACTTGGTCTTCGCGAAACTCTCTGTGGCGGGCTTGCTGGTTCCGGGAGCGGAGAAACTGACGACGGAGGGGCTCCTCTCCGACATTCTGGACGCGAGCGAGGAGGAAGATGATGAGGAGGGGAACGAGTCGAATTCATCAGACTATGCTCCGTCGCCCAAGTGAACTTTCATATTCTTTTAACAATTTTGATGCTTCTTGCGGCTTTGCGAGCATATATTTTTTGGCAGATAACATTTCTTTTGATAGTGATATTTATTTCCTTTGTGATTCTTCCTTGTACTGTTGTGATGTCGCTAGGCTCATAGGCTCGCTCGTATACGCTTACTTGTCATTCTGGTCCAGGCGACTTTGAATGAGGTCAGGGTCTGCCGACTATCTCACCTTACTCGCTTCTTTAACCTTTTTCATCCATAGATGCTCGCCTTTAGTGTACAACCCTCATATTTTCCGAGTCGGTGTGACCCGACCCGGGTGAGGCCGAGACAGTGAAGGTGGTCGAGACGGGCAAAACGACCACGCATAAGCGGCCGAGACCAATCAAGGCAAAGAAAGGCCGCGGGGGAAGCAGGGGGAGCACCCGCTCCCCCGACTCCCTTCGGGCGAGTGGGAGGAGCCTCCCATCGCCAATCACCTTTGGGTGAGTGGGAGGGACCCTCCCACTCACCGGCCCTTTGTGGTGGGAGTGGGAGGATCCCTCCCACTCACCCGGGCGAGTGGGAGGGACCCTCCCACTCGCCGGGCGAGTGGGAGAGGCACTCCCACTCGCCGGCCACCTTGGGGGCGAGTGGGAGGAGGCCCTCCCACTCACCACCCCCTTTGGGCGAGTGGGAGGAATTCTCCCACTCGCCCGACACATTGGGGGGAGGCCGGTATGGCCTCCCGTGAGGGGGGAAGTGGGCATCTCGAGTCCCACTCGCCCCCCCCTCATGCGTTGATCGTTCGTGGTCATAGTTGGACTGCGGATAGCAGGATCTTGGCTATCCGCAGTCCATTTTTGGGAAAGTCTATAAATAGACCCCCATGGGCACCTTGGGAAGGGTTGGTCTCTACCCCCTCCCTCACGCATGAGCAAGCACTACCCCTCCCCCTCCCCTTGTCGTTGAAGGTGGTCAGTGAGGTGATCCTTAGTGCCCTCCAAGGTGCCCAGACTCAGCATTGGCATGGGAGGGGAAGTTTCGAGTGGGCTTCTGGGTGTGCGGTGGGACCTCCACGCTGAAGCTTAAGGGGTCTGTCTCTAGACTTCGGTTGTCATCAAGGTCAAGTCTCCTAGTTCCTAGTAACCGGTCAAGGGTCTAGGCTTAGATCAAGTAAGGGTTAGTCGCAACCCCCTTTCGAACGCTGAAATCGGGAAACTGGTTTCAACATTCTGGTGTGGTGAGCGTGGAAGCGACTAGTTCGGAAAACCCTGAGCCAAGTCTCATGGCTGGAAGCGACGAGTTGGGAGACCCGCCTCCGCCTTGCGAGTACATGAAGAAGAGCGACTTCGACGAATTCAGCAAGAGGATCCTGGAATTCATGCAGGCCGCACCCTCCGCTCGCGGCGAGTGCTCAACACTACCTGCACCCAAGATCCCCTCACTGCCCCTGATGGAAGTAGGAAGAAGCAGTCAGCAAGGGAAGGAGCCAGTCTCGGAGGAGGGTTTGAGCCTCCACGCGCGAGTGCTCTTCAACAGCTCGCCCCAGACCAGCTGCCCCGACGGGGAGGTGATGGGAATGCCTCCCCCAACCAAGAAGAATGGAGAAGCCCTTTCTGCGAGCTGGTCATGTCCTCCCCCGTTCTGGATGGTTTTCGCGGTCCTGCCATGTCCTACTACGAGGGGGATCGCGATCCTCTCCAGCATCTTCAGTGGTTCGAGGACATGTCCTCGATCAGGCAGATGTCGGATGCGTTCAAGTGTAGGCTCTTCGCCGTCACATTCCAGGGAAAGGCGAGAGATTGGTTCCACCAGCTCTCGGCAGGAACCATCTACCGTTTCGAAGATTTGCGGCGAAGTTTCTTGTTAAGGTTCTCTACCTCGAAGAAGAGGAGGAAGGGGGTAGAGGCCCTGTTTGCAGTCAGGCAGAAGCCAGGGGAGACGCTGGCCGACTACATGGATAGGTTCCAGGGGGAGGTCCTCCTCGTTGTCGAGGTGCCCGGGCACACCCTGCAGCTAGCCTTCACCCTTGGGCTGCAGCAGGGGCTGTTCAGGATGAGTCTGACTCGGGACCCTCCCTTGTCTTTCGAAGAGCTGATGAAGCGCGCTGATCGGGAGATCGAGTGTGAGGCTACCAATCAGGAGTTCGTGGCTAGGTTAGCCGAGATAGCAGAGAAGGAAAGGAAAGAACATGGAGAAAGAAGGAAGGAGGAGATGAGGAGCCAGGGGGACCAGGGACCCCCCGTTGGGCAGGAGCAAGGATAAGAGTTTCAACCACCAATCGCCCTACCGACCTGGAGGCCTCCAGGAGGACCCCCTCGAGGCCAAGGAAGAGGCCATTTCCAATGGAGAGAAAACTTTCAGGGGGAGGAGGGATGACTCAACCCAGCGGGGAGGCAGTTGGACACAAGACCATTGCAACCCCACCCCCTGCAAACCATGACGATTGGTCGAAAAAGAGGAAATAAGAAGAGGGGTCGCGCAGGGAAGGAAGCAAGGATGATGGTATTGCCGTACTGTGACTTCCATCAGCAGGAGGGCCACGCGACAGCCACATGCCCAGAGTTTCTGGAGGTAAGGAAAGGAAGAAGAACCTCGACAGAGAGGAGACAGCTATACACGGAAGGACCAGGAGGAAGCTGAGGAGATGGAGGAAGTGATGAATGAGAAGGCCAAGGTGCATGTGGCCGAGTAAGCGCAAGGAAGAGCATTGTAATGGTATGTAATCTATTTATAATATATCAAAAGTAGGTAAAGATAGCATCTAGGTCGAGTCCTCGACTGGAGACCACTCGCCCGGGCTTGTTTATGTCGGTCGCTGGGTGGCTCGTCGGGTAGATTCGTTCTAAGTCGAGTCCTCGACTGGAGACCACTCGCCCGGGCTTGTTGATGCCGGTCGCTGGGTGGCTCGTCGGGTGGATTCGTTCTAAGTCGAGTCCTCGACTGGAGACCACTCGCCCGGGCTTGTTGATGCCGGTCGCTAGGTGGCTCGTCGGGTAGATTCGTTTTAAGTCGAGTCCTCGACTGGAGACCACTCGCCCGGGCTTGTTGATGCCGGTCGCTGGGTGGCTCGTCGGGTAGATTCGTTCTAAGTCGAGTCCTCGACTGGAGACCACTCGCCCGAGCTTGTTTATGTCGGTCGCTGGGTGGCTCGTCGGGTAGATTCGTTCTAAGTCGAGTCCTCGAATGGAGACCACTCGCCCTGGCTTGTTGATGCCGGTCACTGGGTGGCTCGTCGGGTGGATTCGTTCTAAGTCGAGTCCTCGACTAGAGACCACTCGCCCGGGCTTGTTGATGCCGGTCGCTGGGTGGCTTGTCGGGTAGATTCGTTTTAAGTCGAGTCCTCGACTGGAGACCACTCGCCCAGGCTTGTTGATGCCGGTCGCTGGGTGGCTCGTCTGGTAGATTCGTTTTAAGTCGAGTCCTCGACTGGAGACCACTCGCCCGGGCTTGTTTATGCCGGTCGCTGGGTGGCTCGTCGGGTAGATTCGTTTTAAGTCGAGTCCTCGACTGGAGACCACTCGCCCGGGCTTGTTGATGTCGGTCGCTGGGTGGCTCGTCGGGTTGATTCATTTTAAGTCGAGTCCTCGACTGGAGACCACTCGCCCGGGCTTATTGATGCCGGTCGCTGGGTGGCTCGTCGGGTAGATTCGTTTGGGTTGATAAG
The DNA here is from genome assembly GCA_033032865.1 of Dactylorhiza incarnata. NCBI lineage: Eukaryota > Viridiplantae > Streptophyta > Magnoliopsida > Asparagales > Orchidaceae > Dactylorhiza > Dactylorhiza incarnata. The sequence goes on from JAWHQI010001638.1 coordinate 22,191, forward strand.
GCTCCAAGAAGAGAAGCTGGTCTGAGGATGTTTCGAGTTCCTCCACCTCCAGGTGAGCTCGACTCCCTGTTAGGTGTTGAGTTCCTCCACCTCCAGGTGAGCTCGGCTCCCTGTTAGGTATGAAGTTTCCTCCACCTCCAGGTGAGCTCGGCTCCCTGTTAGGTGTTGAGTTCCTCCACCTCCAGGTGAGCTCGGCTCCCTGTTAGGTGTTGAGTTCCTCCACCTCCAGAGCTCGGCTCCCTGTTAGGTGTTGAGACCCTCCACCTCCAGGTGAGCTCGGCTCCCTGTTAGGTGTTGAGTCCCTCCACCTCCAGGTGAGCTCGGCTCCCTGTTAGGTGTTGAGTCCCTCCACCTCCAAGTGATCTCGGCTCCCTGTTAGGTGTTGAGTTCCTCCACCTCCAGGTGAGCTCGGCTCCCTGTTAGGTGTTGAGTTCCTCCACCTCCAGGTGAGCTCGGCTCCCTGTTAGGTGTTGAGTTCCTCCACCTCCAGGTGAGCTCGGCTCCCTGTTAGGTGTTGAGTTCCTCCACCTCCAGATGAGCTCGGCTCCCTGTTAGGTGTTGAGTCCCTCCACCTCCAGGTGAGCTCGGCTCCCTGTTAGGTGTTGAGTTCCTCCACCTCCAAGTGAGCTCGGCTCCCTGTTAGGTGTTGAGTTCCTCCACCTCCAGGTTAGCTCGGCTCCCTGTTAGGTGTTGAGTTCCTCCACCTCCAGGTGAGCTCGGCTCCCTGTTAGGTGTTGAGTTCCTCCACCTCCAGGTGAGCTCGGCTCCCTGTTAGGTATGAAGTTTCCTCCACCTCCAGGTGAGCTCGGCTCCCTGTTAGGTGTTGAGTTCCTCCACCTCCAGGTGAGCTCGGCTCCCTGTTAGGTGTTGAGTTTCCTCCACCTCCAGGTGAGCTCGGCTCCCTGTTAGGTGTTGAGTTCCTCCACCTCCAGGTGAGCTCGGCTCCCTGTTAGGTGTTGAGTTCCTCCACCTCCAGGTGAGCTCGGCTCCCTATTAGGTGTTGAGTCCCTCCACCTCCAGGTGAGCTCGGCTCCCTGTTAGGTGTTGAGTCCCTCCACCTCCAGGTGAGCTCGGCTCCCTGTTAGGTGTTGAGTTTCTCCCACCTCAGGTCGAGTTCAGCTCGACTAAAGGTGTTGAGTTTTTCTCCACCCAAGGTTAAGATCAATTCGACCTAAGGGTGTTGAGCTTTCTCCACCTCCTGTTGAGCTCGGCTCACAGGAGGGGTGTCTAGTGGAGAAAGGTTCGCCTTCCGCCTCAAGTCAGGTTTAGCCGAAGGACTCGGCAGGTGTATCCCGTTGGCAGGTCCCTTCGCGGATCCCCCTTAGGTCCCATATACTCGAAAAGAGCGGGGATTGTGTACAACCCTCATATTTTCTGAGTCCGTGTGACCCGACCCGGGTGAGGCCGAGATAGTGAAGGTGGTCGAGACGGGCAAAACGACCACGCATAAGCGGTCGAGACCGATCAAGGCAAAGAAAGGCCGCGGGGGAAGCAGGGGGAGCACCCGCTCCCCCGACTCCCTTCGGGTAAGTGGGAGGAGCCTCCCACTCGCCAATCACCTTTGGGTGAGTGGGAGGGACCCTCCCACTCACCGACCCTTTGTGGTGGGAGTGGGAGGATCCCTCCCACTCACCCGGGCGAGTGGGAGGGACCCTCCCACTCGCCGAGCGAGTGGGAGAGGCACTCCCACTCGCCGGCCACCTTGGGGGCGAGTGGGAGGGGGCCCTCCCACTCGCCACCCCCTTTGGACGAGTGGGAGGAATTCTCCCACTCGCCCGACAAATTGGGGGGAGGCCGGTATGGCCTCCCGTGAGGGGGAAGTGGGCATCTCGAGTCCCACTCGCCCCCCTCATGCGTTGATCGTTCGTGGTCATAGTTGGACTGCGGATAGCAGGATCTTGGCTATCCGCAGTCCATTTTTGGGAAAGTCTATAAATAGACCCCCATGGGCACCTTGGGAAGGGTTGGTCTCTACCCCCTCCCTCACGCGTGAGCAAGCACTACCCCTCCCCCTCCCCTTGTCGTTGAAGGTGGTCGGTGATGTGATCCTTAGTGCCCTCCAAGGTGCCCAGGCTCAGCATTGGCTTGGGAGGGGAAGTTCCGAGTGGGCTTCCGGGTGTGCGGTGGGACCTCCACGCTGAAGCTTAAGGGGTCTGTCTCTAGACTCCGGTTGTCATCAAGGTCAAGTCTCCTAGTTCCTAGTAACCGGTCAAGGGTCTAGGCTTAGGTCAAGTAAGAGTTAGTCGCAACCCCCTTTCGAACGCTGAAACCGGGAAACTGGTTTCAACATTTAGGGTTCCTCGCGCTTGATCTTGCGAGTAAGTTTCCCGCTCCCACCCTGAATTCCCGATAGTCTCCATCCCATTGTGATGTTGATGCTGATGAAGAGATCTTCGAGTAGGGACTGACTGTCGGGGAGGTCCGTAGACACATCATCCCGAGGTCTCCATCCTACTGGGGGGTTGATGATGTTTAAGAGATCTTCTAGTAGGGAGTGACTGCCGGGGAGGTTCCAAAGGAACACACCATCCCGAGGTCTCCATCCTACTTGGGTGTTGCTGAAGGACGACGTCAAGTAGGGACTGACAGTCGAGGAGGTTACAAAGGAACACACCATCCCGAGGTCTCCATCCTACTGCTATTGTTGGTGCTATTGAAGAGATCGACAAGTAGGGACTGACTGTCGGGAAGGTTCCAAAGGAACAAACCATCCCGAGGTCTCCATCCTACTGGGATGCTGAATGTCGACCCAACCTGTTTTCTGTTGCTCCATAATAAACGGGAAGTTAAGCAAACTTAAGCACACTAACTCACACGATTGGAGGAAATAATCGGAAATGAATCGCTTTGTTATGGGCTTTTAGCCCTCGAGGGTACACAACACCTTTATTCAAGGGTCCCCTGAGAGGTCAAGTCGATCATCTCTTCGTCGAATTGGGAGGTCGGCGTCCAGACTTCTTCCTGATAATCTCCCCAGTTGGATGAGAAATGCAGTCGGTGGGAACCGTGGCCAACGTGCAAGGGGGGAGCTGATCTCGACCATCATTGCAGAGGATTGGACTTAAGGGAACGCACAACCGAGGCACTGTACCATCATCCACTCTTGGTTTTACGAGAATCAAGTCGGAGGCCCGTTTCCCAACCTGACTCGGAGGTCGTCTTTTTCTACTCTTCTTCTTTTTAAAGGCTTGCTACTGTGACAGAAATGAGAAACTCTTGCCGTCCCATGTTTCAGGGGGATGAAGATTTTATTTATAAGTAATCAATTTACAGGGGATAAGGGTATACGTCCCTGCTTAGGGATAAAACCTTTTCAGGTCATCGCCGCTCCACGTATTCCCCAATTGCTCCCCTTCGTGATTCTGTAAGCGATATCCTCCTGTTGCAAGTGATTCGTGGATGATGAAAGGTCCCTCCCAGTTAGGGTTGAGCTTTCCAACGGCGGCCGATCTCCCGGCCGCATCCACCTTCTTCAGGACTAGATCACCTGCTTGGAAGTGCTTGAGGCGAACGTGGTTGTCGAAGTGTATTGCCATGCGACGCTTGATCTCCTCTTGCCGAGCCGAGGCTAGATCTCGGAGTTCTTCGATGTAGTCGAGGGACAGCTTCTGGGCTTCCTCATTCTCCAGTCGCCATTCTTCGTCTCCGTCTTCTACTGTAATCTCCCTAGGACTTCTGACCTCGAACTCTACTGGAATGAGAGCTTCGGACCCGTGAGAGAGTTTGAACGGGGTTTCCCCTGTAGCTGAGCTAGGAGTGGTTCTTAAAGCCCACAACACCGAGGGGAGCTGCTCCGCCCAATTACCTCTTAGGTTCTCGACTTTCTTCTTGAGTAGGTTGATGATCAACTTGTTGGCGGCCTCCACTTGTCCATTGCTCCTGGGATGATGTACTGACGTGAACCGGAGATCAGTTCCGAGCTGTCTGCAAAAATCCTCCATCTCCAAACTGGAGAACTGAGGACCATTGTCTGTGATGATGGCGAGAGGAATTCCGAATCTGCAGACGATTTCTCCCCAGATGAAGTTCTTCACGACTTGAGAGGTGGTTGAAAGTGGAGGTTAGATCTTAATGTTACTCTAGAGGGGGGGGGGGGGGGTGAACAGAGTATTAAAAACTTTTCCCTTAATTTTATAGCGGAATTAAATTAGTGATATATATGTGTATATTGAGTGATTTATAAAAACTGAATAAAGAAATCAGCACAGCACAACAACACAGAAATTCACAAGCACAGAGACAAGGATTTTTATAGTAGTTCCCCAATAAACCTGGGTACGCCTACTCTTCTACCACACTTGGTAGGATCCACTAGGTTTTTGATCAGGTGCCCTATCACCAAGGGGTTTTTGATCAGGTGTCCACACACCATAGAGCTTTTGATTAGGTGCTCAAAACCAACATGATTTTTTGATCAGGTGTCTTGCCACCAGGAGGTAAACTTTTGAAGGGAGTTTTAACCCTGTACAAGATGGAATAAAAGAGGTCAGAATGTTCTTCTCTGTCAACTGTCTGAGAGAAGACTCTAGTGGATGTTGATGGTGTAAAGCTCCCCCTGTTTGATTGAAATTATTGACAGCTTGAGGATGGAGCTTTCTCTTGAATATATCTTCCTTGATAAGCTGATGAATATGAGAGACAGATGTTCCTCAGATTATTGTTGCTCTATAGAAGATTTGAACTTGCAGCAGAAAGACTGAGAGATTGCTCTTGAAGATGTTCTCAGAGAATAGGATGCTGCTTGAGGAAGATGAACTTTCTTTTTCTTTGTCTGAATAATTTTTTCTTGACAGAAACTCTAATATTCTCTATGTCTATCTCTTTCTTGTCGTGTGCTAAACTATAGAAGAATAATCTGCTGTATATCTTCTTCCTGTTTTCCTTTTTAAAATCTCTGACAGACATTAATTGCAAATCCCTTATATTAAGGAATAAATATATCTGAAAAGATATTTTGAAAACACAAATCTTCTGCGCCGTTTATCTTTTTCCTTTTCCATGGATATGTCCTTTTCCAAGAAATGTCAGCGGCTATAATCTTTAAATAATAAAGGAAATATATTATCCTTACTTATATGATGTAATAGATCCGTTGCTGTAGTCGATTTGAGTTCAGAGAAATAGAATAGCTGATCTGAACAGACTGAGAGAAATTTCGTCGAGCTCAGATAAGATTTCGTCGACCTGAAGGAAGAGTTCGTCGAACTAAACATCTGATAAAGAATTCGTCGAACTCAGGCTGGAGTTCGTCGATCTCAATTTAGAGTTCATCGAACTGAAGGATTCGTCGACCGCTGAGCCTGCTGAGCCGCTGAGAACTGAAGATCGTCGACCGCTGAGACGCTGAGACTGGAGCACGCCATTCGTCAAACGCAGAGAGATGGCCGTTTGTCGAATGCAGAGAGCAGTTCGTCGAACCCAGTGTAGAGTTTGCCGAACCCAGAAACTTAAGAGAAATCCTAAGTTCTAGCTATCTAATCAACCTAAAACTATGACCCTTAGACTATACAATGGGGGTCAACTTGATCCTAGTTAACACATAGTAATCCTAGCCCAAATCAGTAATAGGGTTGTTCCAACAGTGGTCTTGGCCAGAGCTTTGGCCTCAATCCACTTGGAGAAATAGTCGATCATGACGAGAACGAACTTTATCTGACCTCTAGCCGAAGGAAAGGGTCCTATCAAATCCATTCCCCAGATAGCAAACGACTACGGGGCGGTGATCGAACGAAGTTGCTGGGCCGGCTGTAATTGAAGGGGGGCGAACAGCTGACATTTCTGGCACTTTTTTGAGAAGGCCTCCACATCCTTGCGGATAGTGGGCCAGAAGTAGCCATGCCTCAAGATCCTTTGCTCCAAAGTGTGAGTCCCAGAATGGCTTCCGCACTCTCCCGAGTGGATTTCCTCCAACACTCGAGGTACTTCGTCTTCAAAGACACATTTAGCCAGAGGGCCCGAGATGGTCTTGCGATATAGCTCCCCATCTTGCAATAAGTAGTATGCCGCCTTGTACCGAAACTTTCTTTGGTCCCCCTCCTCTGCAGGAAGCTGCATGGTGTTCAGAAACGCCACGAACGGATCCCTCCACGAGGGGCGCTGATCGATCTCCATCATCTCTCCTTCCTCAATGGATGGTCGAAATAACTCCGTGATGGTCCTTCCTGCTCTTGGCCCGTATTTGGCCAGACGATCCGCTGCTGAGTTCTCCTCTCTCGGTACGTGCTCGACGAAGAAGGATTGGAAGCCCCCAATCAATCCTTTCACCTTTACGAGGTACTTTTGTAGAATGGTGTCGCGTACTTAGAACTCTCCCCAAATCTGAGACGCGACCACCATTGAATAAGTGAAAGCCATGACGTCTTGAATGCCCAGCTCCTTTGCGAGGTGTATGCCTGCTATGATGGCCTCGTATTCCACCTGATTGTTCGTGACGGGGAAGAGGATCTCGACGGCTTGCTCGATCCTAGTTCCCTATGGGCTGACAAGAATGATGCCCACCCCCACAGAGCTCTTGCTTGAGGCTCCGTCCACGAACATCTTCCAAGGGATGGGAGTAGAAGCCTCCTCTCCCGGCTCCGTCTCTACCGAGAAGTCGGCTAAGAAATCCGCTACTGCCTGTGCTTTTATCGCCACCCGGGGCGAGAAGGAAATGTCGAACTCACTGAGTTCTACCGACCATTTTGCCAGCCTTCCTGAATGCTCCACCCCTTCCAAGATATTTCGGAGAGGATGGTCAGTCACGACCCGGATGGAGTGAGCTTGAAAATAAGGTCGGAGCTTTCGTGTCGACACCACCAAGGCGAAGGCAAGCTTCTCCAAGATTGGATACTTTAACTCTGCCTTCTTGAGCACCTGGCTAACATAATAAATGGTGAGTTGCTTCTTTCCTTCTTCCCCGACCAGTACGGAACTTACTGCTTCCATCCCTACTCCCAAGTAGATGAGTAGGTCTTCACCTTCTTTCGGGCTCTGAAGGAGAGGTGTCTGAGTCAACTGCTCCTTTAGCCTACCGATCTCCTTCTCGCATTCGCGGGTCCATGCGAAGTTCTCGCTCTTGCGGAGCGTCTTGAAAAAGGGAGAGCACTTCTCTCCTGCCTTGGACAGGAAGCGGCTAAGACCCGCCAATCTTCCTGTCAGCTTTGGACTTCTTTCATGGTCTTCGGCGAGGCTATCTCCAGGATTGCCTTGACCTTATCAGGGTTTGGCTCAACTCCTTCCAGAGTGATGAGATGCCCCAGAAAACTTTCCCCTTCCGGCTCGGAACACGCATTTTGCCGGATTGAGCCTCATCTTGAACTTCCTTAGCGTTGCGAAGGTCTCCACCAAATCCCCTATATGCTCTCGGACGCTCTTGCTTTTGATCAAGAGGTCGTCCACATATAACTCCAAGTTCCTCCCTTTCTGCTCTTTGAAGACGAGGTCCATCATCCGCCGGTAGGTCGCTCCTGCATTCTTTAGCCCGAAGGGCATCATTTTGTAGCTATAGTAGCCATCTCCAGTGATGATGGAAACATCGTGGCAATCGGGGGGATACATCCGGATCTGGTGGTATCCTAAAACGCGTCAAGGAAGCTCATTACAGGAAAACCGACAGCTGAATCAACCAGCGCGTCAATTCTAGGCAAGGGATAACAATCTTTCGGGCAACTTTTATTTAATAAAAAGAAGTCTACACACATCCTCCAGCTGTCGACAGCTTTCTTTACCATTACAACATTTGAGACCCAGCCTGGGTACTGGATCTCTAACACAAAACCCGCATCCAACAGCTTCTTCACTTCCTCTCGGATAGGTCCGGCAACACAGTGGCACTTGACCTCTTCTTTTGGCGGACAGGCTTCACCGCGGGGTCGAGATTGAGGTGGTGACAAGCAACCTCTGGGTCGATCCCGGGCATCTCAGCAGCACTCCAGGCGAAGATGTCGACGTTCTCCTGTAGGCACGTCACCATCTCCATCTTCTCGCTGACCTTCAGCGATCCTCCGATCTTCAGCAACCCAGGTACTCCCGCTGCGGAGAGTACCTCGATTTCTTCTACCTCCTCGGACGCCTCCAGCCGGGTCGTGCCTCCTGTTACCCTTTCAAACTCCTCCGCGTCAGCCATCCAGCTGATGGTGCTAACCGAGCTAAGGTAGCATTTGCGTGCGGCTCTTGGATCGCTCCTGATCCTCACCTGGACGTCCCCTTGGCAGTACTTAAGGCACTGATGGTAGGAGGACGGAACGGCTTTGAAGGTGTTGAGAAGTGGCCTCCCAAAGATGACCTTGTAGCAACTCGTGGCATCAACGATGACGAAACGGCACTGGAGAGGGGTGCCACCGAGTGTTACAAGGAGATCTACGCCTCCCTTCACCTCTTTCTTCTCTTCGGAGAAGCCAAAGAGGGGACCATCCGGTGCCCGGACTCTTCCTGCGCCGACGCCCAGTCCGTCAAACGTCTCCTTGAAGATGACATTTACGGAACTACCGTTGTCGATCAGAATTCGATCAACGGTGAAGTCCTCCACGGTGGCTTGGATCACGAGGGCATCATGAAAGAGATTCTCATTCCCCATCTTGTCCTCCTCTGAGAAGGTGATCTCCTCTAACGGGGGCGTTGCCTGCGAGGTCGAAGCGACGCTCCTTCGATAGATCTGATGGAGACTTCCCTTGCGGGAAGCTCCTATCCCCGCTCCCCCATGGATCACACCGACTCCTCTACCTCCCTGGACGAGGTCTCCTCGACCTCCGTGGTCGACGCGATCTTCATTCATCATCGGCCGACGGCTTGAACTGCCTGCGGCTCGACAGGGGCTTCTATCCTCCGCTGCTCCCCTTCCACTCTCCTGCTGCCAGCCTTCTCCTGGCTTCCCAAAAGTCTGAGCAGGCCATCGTGCCGTGCCCCTCTACCTGATGGAGGTCACAATAGAGGGGAACCTCCTCTGCCTGTGGCTTCCTCTGCTGCCGGTTCTTCCGGCCTTGCAGATTGCCGCACCGGGCAACCACCATCGCTTCTTCTCTTCTCCTCTCCTGACGCCTTGCCGGCTGATCGTGGCATCTTCTTTCCGGGGATCTCTCCCGATCCTGATGCTGAGGTCCTCTAGCCGGCCTCCAAGGCGGTCGGTTGACGGAGACTTGGTAGCGCCTCTCTTCCTCCCGACGCTCTGGAGCTACGATGAGCCTCCTCTCATCGTTCCTTCTTGGCTCCTCCCTCCTAGGCTCTCTTTCTCTTCTCTCCTCCCTGCCTCCTCCTTCGGGCTTCCGCTTCTCTGCCCTCCTGGGCTCTTCCTTCTTCCTCTTCTCGGGGGTCCTTTCCTCTTCCTCCTCCTCCTCATCTTCCTTGGTCACTCGGGTGAGCCTGAATAGGAAGCCGGGGTTGGAAGCCTCACCATGGATGAACTGGTTGGCCCTTTCGATGAGATTGCCGTAGGAGTATGGAGGGATCCTACCAATCTCCAACTTAAAGAGACCTTCACGAAGGCCGAAAGTCAGGGCCAACTGCAAGGTGCGACCATCCACCTCCTGGATGCCCAACACCTCCTCCTGGAAGAGGTCGATGTAGTCCCCCAAAGTTTCATTCGGCCCCTGCACCAAATGGAAAAGGGTTGTGGCCTCCTTCTTCAGTTTCTTGGCCGTGGCGAACCGCATGTTCAGACCCGGGACAAGTCTTCGAAGTAGTAGATGGAACCTGCTGGCAACTGGTGGAACCAGTCTCTTGATTTCCCTCGGAGGGATATTGCGAGCAACCTACATTTTAAGGCGTCAGACATGGTCTGGATGGAGGCGACATCCTCGAACCACTGGATGTGTCGGAGGGGGTCATCCCTCCCTGAGTAGTAATTCATCGAGGGATCCCTGAACCCCTCTGGCACTGGCGCGACGATGATCCTCCTCATAGAATGGGCTCCTCCCCCCAATATGGCGACGACCTTCATCTTGGCGAGTATCTCCTCCATACTCGCTAGCCTGGCGAGTATTGAAGTATCTCACCTGCTCTTCCTCCTCGCGGAACCGAGTCCCGCCAGCTCCTTGTGAAGCCTGCAGACCGAACTGCGACCTCCTTGGTCGCTCGAACTCCTCGACATGCTCCTTCCCTGCTCGCTGAGGGTGAGCACCTTCCACGGACGGACCCGGGCAATGAGGCGAGGTCGCCGTTCCTTCCATGCGAGGTTGAAGAGCTGCTCGCATGGAGCCTTCTATCCGCCGTGCGAATTCCTCGAAAATGGCCAAGGATACGAACTCGCCACCTCTGGCCGGGTTACTTACCACATCCTCGTGATCGCTAACTGTAACCATCTCGCTTTCTCAACCAGACTTTCTTCCTCTGACTACGATCCACGCTCACCGCACCAAAGTGTTGAAGCCTGGAAAATCCCGGCTCCAAAATTCGGATCAATGCAGCCGGAGGCTACTTGCCCAGCGGTTCAACGAGAAGATTTGGTTAGCCACGACGAGCAAAACAGAGAGATAAAGAACACAACCCCAGGTGCTACGGCAGGGAGGTCCCACCACGTACCCTGAAGCTCAAAGGAGTCTTCTCCTCCAAAACCACGAATGACCGAGCTTGGTACTAGGAAGGCACTGGCTAGGGAGGATCTCGCCTATAAGGGGGGTGCAGCTCTGATTTTTGACAAGTGCCATTCCTGGTACCCCTGAGAGTCTATTTATAGACAAATCTTGAAGGAGAGGAAGCAGACGACTATCCCTGATCCCCTTGGAGATGGTTTTTAGCAAAGGCATAGGTAGTCGAGTAGGTGAGGTCATCGACCTAAACTGGCGAGTTGGTTGGTGCAAGTCGCCTATAGGCGAGAATGTCCATTCCTACGCCCTTCTTTCTCGGCCAGGTGCGAGCTCCGGGTGTGCCTTTCCTTCTCGCTCGGATAGGTTCCTTCTCGCTCGGCCAGGAAGGCGAGTGTCTTGTGTTCGACGAACTCTGGAAGGCTGCATTCGACGAACTCTGGAAGGCTGCATTCGACGAACTCTGGAAGGCTACGTTCGACGAACTCTGGAGGGCTGCGTTTGACGAACTCTGGAAGGCTGCGTTCGACGAACTCTGGAAGGGTGTGTTCGACGAACTCTGGGAGGCTGCGTTCGACGAACTCTGGAAGGCTGCGTTCGACGAACTCTGGAAGACTTCTGTGTTGACCTTTTGACCTTGACTTTTGCCTATGTGGCTTTGAGTGGGTCCTACCTTTGGAGAATATGGGTTGTACATCTAGAGTGATGGTGGCACACACAAACAAGATCGAATATACAGCTGGATCCGGCAGAGGTCTTGTCATGGTCGAGTGGATCTGATGCAAACCCCTCAAGGAAACCTCCAGCAATGGCGGCTTAAGGGAGGAAGAGGATGCTGACGTTGAATGAGTGCGTTTAGGATCCGTCTACAGCAAAATCGGTCTTCCGCTTCGCCGGCCGAAGAAGAGAGTTGCCTATCGGGATCGGCTTCTTCTATGGAGAGAAACCAGAGGATCAATCTAGCCGCTCTGTCCCAACACGTCGACGACAGGAGATCGAGTGACAGTGGGGTCGGCTTCTCCTTAGACCGCGACAACAACGTGGAGATTCTTCTCGATTAGTGATGACGAGTGATGGGAAGATCCCGTCTAGAGCAGCGATCGGGAGACAAAGACAAGCGGCGGTGGCTACACAGACAGGAACGATGGCGTCTTCTCGATCGCGGCTTGTGTAACACCCCTGAATTTTTGACAATTTAATTAAATAATAAATTTGGCGTAAGGGTGTACGTTAACACGTAGTTAACGGTGCTGGCCCGAGAGTAAGATTTTCTCTGAGTTTAGAGAATTAATAAACAATAATTTTAATAGCAATTGTCAAATTCATGGTCATAATCGAGTAAATTAAATTATAACTCAGAATCGGCTTGTCGAACTCTGATTTCGACTTCGTCGTTGGTCTCGGAGGATTGGTCTTTGCCTTGAGTGTAGATTTTGTTGAAACTGAGTTGGTCGTGGCCCAAATCATAAATTTAAGATTTAAATCCTTTATGAATTTATCTAAATAAATATTAGTTACTTAAAATGTTTCATATAAAAGGATAACTTAAGAAATTAGGTTTCCAAAACTTTCCTTCTTCCCGTTTCCGCCGAACCAGAGCCGCTTGAGCCTAGAGAAGTCGCGGTTTTCATGGAGTTTCCGTAGACCGCCGCGAGAGAGGTAGTGTGCGAAATCTTTGTCTAAGCATATATTCGGAAAGTTCTCGTCGAAATCTTCGTATGTTCGGTGAGTATTTTCTATTTCGTGGATGTTTGGTGTTGGGGTGTTTAACCCTAAAACTTGTTTTTCATCCTAATCTTTCAGAGATTTTCGTGTGAATATTCTTTTGGCCGATCCTTGGTGCGGAGTGCTCGGGAGGCCGATGATCGAAAGGTTTGAGGCAAGTGGTGGACTTCCCCCTTGCCATATTTAGTTTTAACCTTTTTTCGTCCTTCCTTCATTACCTTAGTCAATCAAATGTAGTGTCAGTTCCTCTAAAATTACAGTTTTTCCCAAGCAGAATTCGTCAAGTATTAGAGAAATTCATCGAGTAATTTCGACGAATTCGTAGAGTGCTTTCGGAAATTCGTCGAGTAATTTTGACGAATTCGTCGAGTGATTGTGGGTGAATAAGGAGAATTCTTCGAGTGATCAGACTAAGTTCATCTCCTAGTTAAGTTAAATTCGTCGATTAGTCTAAGGTAATTCGTCGAGTAATTTCGACGAGTTCGTCGAGTTCTTTCGACAATTCGTCTAGTGATTTCGACGAATACGTCGAGTGATTGGGAAATCCTCGGGTCCTTTTGATCAATTAGTGGGATGTTCAAGCCGAAACTTTCTTAGGGTGTTATTCGATGATTCTGCTGTAAGGTATGTACTTGGAATTTTTCCTGGGTTTTTCGGTAGTACCAGATTTGGTCAAGATGTTGTGAATTTTATCCACACTTGGTTGTTTATGGACTGTTGGTTGTGTGGGCATAACCACCACCATATTGTCTGTTCTTCTTCCTTGGACGTGTAGACTGTTGGTGTCTGGGTGTTACCACCACCATGGTGCTTTTGTTCCTTGGATGTTTTGGTCTGTTGGTTTGTGTTGGAAAGATAGCCACCGCCTCAGTACCATTTTATGGCTGGGTTAACGATTCACTTCTTGAGCCGATCCGACACTTTTCATCAAACTTAGATGTTATTATATAACTTTGACTGCACTTTATGCAAGTCTTTCCCTGTCTGGATACTATTCTTCTTTGCTATGATTGCTGTCGTTTCACAGCTATTTCTTGTTAGGTGGTAACCCACTTGAGTTTGTTAAGTTCTTTTTACTCTATGTTTGGTTGCCTTTCGTGCCTTTATGCTGAGGTATTCTTTTCTTTTGAATGCCTCAGGTTTTGATCAGTAGCAGTTTGAGCTGATTGAGTTCGGCCCTTCCAGACCTTCAGTTGTTGTTTTTCTTTACTCTCATTTTGAGAGGTAGTTTGTTGAACTTTTCTGTCTTATTAATGTTATGGGTTCGTGTCAGTTTGTTGGCGCCCATAATATGTTTTCTTATGTGTTAGACCGTGATCTGCTATTTATCCTACTACCGTTGCCTTGCTATTAATGCAAATGCTCTATGGGGAGGATTTATGTTAGAATGCATACTAGATATTTTATATACTAAAATCTACATATTTTCTAATGCTCATGACATCTCTTTTGACTGTCATCATTCTATTTTTGAAAGCTCGTAAAAATCTCTCTTATTTATACTAAATTTAGAAGATGCTTATCATTAGAATGTTGGTTAAGTTCTCATGCTCATGTAAGACAACTTAAAGTGAAGCAAATATTTTTCTGCTACGCATATCGATACTTTCTTGGTTGTGGACTAGGCGATCCACTAAACCGAGGGACGTGGTATTTGGAAACTTCAACCATTAATCATTATTTTACATACACAGTTTATGTTTATATAAAGAAAATTGTAAAGATAGAACTGCCTGAGCATCTGTAGTTGTCCCCTGCACGACGTGACATCATGACATGTATTTTCTCATACTCTGATAACATTATTATATATTAAGAAGATGCGTGTTGTGATAGTTGGTATCAGAGCCATGTTGTTTTCGTTTGTTCGATGGATGGTTTAGTCGTGTAACACCCCAGGTTTTCTGTATCTGGGAGCTAGCGCCGATGTTAGGTGTTAACGTAGGCATTAGATGCAGCTCTCCTTTTGCGATAGTGTTAGTCGAAGGAAGTTTCGTCGAACGGAGTTCGACGAAAGGAGTTCGTCGAACGGAGTCCGACGAAGAGGGTTCGGCGAAGAGAGTTTGGAACCGCTGGGACGTTGAGTTGGCTTCGTTTGTCGAACGGAGTTCGACGAAGGGGGTTCGTCACAGGGGGTTCGACGAAAGGAGTTCGTCGAACGTAGCTCAGAACCGCTGGGACGTTGAGTTGGCTTCGTTCGTCGAACGGAGTTCGACGAAGGGGGTTCGTCACAGGGAGTTCGACGAAAGGAGTTCGTCGAACGTAGCTCGGAACCGCTGGGACGTTGAGCTGGTTTCGTTCGTCGAATGGAGTTCGACGAAGTAAGTTCGTCGAACGGAGTTCGACGAAGAGTTCGACGAAGTAAGTTCGTCGAACGGAGTTCGACGAATGCGGACGTTAAATGGCGGAACCTGTTCCATAAGTAGTTTTCCTGGACGTCCGATCTATTTGGATCTTGATCTTACGGTCTAGATAAGTGCGTCCTAAGGTCTTATTTAGGGCAGAGAGTCCTTTTTCTGGCTTCGGAAAATCCTTTGTGCTATTGGAGGTGTAGAGGAGAGGAAGGGTTTGGAGGAAGAAGAGGGCTAGATCCGCCATTGTTGGAGCACCGGAGCTCCATTCGCCGATCCGAGACCAAATCCATGGAGAGGACTAGAAGGCGCTTCTTTCTATCCGTGCCTTTCAACCGATCCATGGCGAGGAAGAGAACTCTTAGGGTAACGACACCTCTCCTCCCGGTTTTAGGATGCGTGCATGGCATCTATGCTTTTATTTTCCTTTTTTTGAAATTTATGGCACCAGATATCTCAAATGAGAGGGGTTTGGGTCGCCTTGGTTCAAGAAGAACTATCAGGTTGATTGAGTCCGTCCCCGACATGATTTTGCACTAGAGATCCGCTCCGTTAATGGATTAGGCATTGTGTGTGAAGCCGAAATCGTGACCGGTGGTCCGATTCGGTGATGTTTCTTAGCGTGCATTTTAGGATTTTTCTAGAAATCCGATGACGGCAAAAATGTCGTATGTGTTGCCCTTATGTTCGTGTGAGAATGAACGTTGGTTTGAAAAGGGTAATTGTGATGCGTATGTGAAGGCGTGGTTTGTCTTTGGGGTCGGCTGGCTAGCCCGTGAATGCTTGGATTCATGTGGGGAGAGTGTCCCGGCATGACAAGTCCCCTTCTGGGCTAACTGACAAGAACAAGTATGCTGGTGCGCCCGTTGGCAAGATGAGCCATGTAAGGGGTGAGGTCCCAGTGGAGTTCTTGGCATTTGGTTTAGTGATTGAGGCGAGAACAAGTATGCTGATGCGCCCGTTGGCAAGATGAGCCATGTAAGGGGGTGAGGTCTCAGTGGAGTTCTTGGCCTTGGGCTTGTACGCCCGTGGGTAATGATAAGTACCCTTGGTTTGTTATGAAATGTTGATGTGTGTTGTTATGTTAGAAGCATACACACCATAGGATGCCTTGGGTGAAACCCAGGTTTGCATACATGTTGCATTGCTAGATCCCCTTACTTTTATTGCTCAACATAGAAACGTGGATGATGCTTGTGACACTCATGCCTATCATGTTTATGTTAATACTATTTATTACATTTGCATAAGAAGTGCTGACTTGCAGGGTGATGTAGTTCCCCGGGGTCCGCTAGGATGACCGGGAGGAGGGGTGTTGTTACACCATTGTTGGTCAGCCAAAGCTGACCCTCGTATACCACTCTTTGTGATTTGGATGTAGGGCAAGGATCGCAGGCTGGACCTAGCTCGCCGGCCAGAAAGGCCTAAGCTTCATGAAGTGCTCTTTTCATGCTTTCTAGTTTGATTTGATGTCTTTACCCGTTCCGGCTTGCATGCCGAGGTAGCTTAGGAATGTGATGATCTGTTGGACATTTATATGCCTTGTTTTGACTTGAGTTGGAGTTTTGTAAGGCCTTAAGGCCGTAGTACTCTTATGTAGATGTGAACAACTTCTATGGTTTATTTTATTGTTTCCCACTGTGTTGGTTCTGAGTTTTGAGATGGTTAGATCTATATCACTTTTTAATACTAAAGTTGTGGCGATTATATGCTGTGGGGTCCCGGACGGACCTATATTATATAGTCATTGCAGGGGAGGTGTTACATTTTGGTATTAGAGGGAGGTTAGCGTTCTTGTTGAGGTTTAGCGTGTTTGGATTGCGTTAAGAGGTTGTCAACATAGGAGTACTTTGCGGGACCATGAGTGTCCTTGCGTTCGAGTCTTGCGAATAGAGTTTGATTTGTTTTTCCTTGCTTATGCTAGGATGGTGGCGACGATGCGGGGACGTCGAGGCGTCAAGAGGAGTCGTCGGCAAGCAGTGCAATGACCCTAACCCTTGTAAATATGGGTGTGTCCCCGACAGACTTTTGTCGTATGCTAGCAGAGGCGATGGTGGCGGCTCAAGCTGCGGAGATGCCACAGATTGTGACGCATGTTGTGCAGGCTACGACTCCTGTTACTCCGGTCACTATGACGCCGGAAGTGGGAGTAAGGCAGGTAGAGTCATTAGCCGAGAGAACGGTTGGGCAAGGAGATCGTTAGATGAAGTACTATCTGAGTTTCCATCCTCCGACGTTCAAAGGAGTTGGCACTCCGACAGACGCCGAGGATTGGTTGGCGAGAATTCAGGAACTCCTGAAAGCGGCAGAGACCCCAGAGGACAAGCAGTCCCAGTTCGCTGCGTTTATGTTAGAAGGCGACGCCAAGCTGTAGTTGGTGAATCATAGCGGTCGTCATTTCCCTGGACGTGCCCCGTCCATGGAAGAGTTCGGGAATGCTTTCCTGAAGCGCTATATCCCCTCTTCGACGAGGTTAGCCCTTCAACGACAATTCTTCCACTTGGTGCAGCAAGAGAAGACGGTAGACGAGTACTTACAGGAGTTTACTCGGTTGGGTCGTTACGCGGGAATGACCATGCAGACGATGAGGAGAGGGATAATATCTTCTATCAGGGTCTGAGAGAGAACTTAAGGCAACCTCTGATAGCCTTAAAGAATGCGGGGTTCAATGAGTTAGTTGAAGCTGCTCGAACTTTGGAGAGCGATATGGAGCGAACCCAGCGCCGCAAGGGCTTGGCGGCAAAGCAGGGAGAAAGTAAGCCATCTCAGTCTCAAGGGAAATCTGAGAAAGGTTGGTGGAAGAAAAAGCCTCGTCCTTTTAGGACTGGCGAGAGGAGCGACGCGGCTTCTGGGGAGTTCCATTCCAAGGGGCCATTGACATGGTACATGTGTGGCAAAGTGGGCCACATTGCTCGGGTCTGTTTCGAGAATGGAGTTGAGCCAGAGCAGAGGCAGGAGCAGTCAGTGCATTCCGGTCCTAGTATTGGGGAGAAAGGGAAGGAGGCGGAGTCCAGTGCTTCCCGTTTCCCTCCTGTGCAACCTAGAGCGTACAATCTCGGCAGCAGGAAGCGATTCGTCAACCTGACGTGGTGACATGTACGAAAGTTCTAAGTTTCGTTTAATAGTTTTAACCTATTTGCGACCTTTCATATTCGTTATATGCATGATAGGCTTCGTGCTAGTGTCTGGCTTCCCCTCTAGAGTGTTGTTCGACACGGGAGCATCACACTCTTTTCTCGCGGAAAGCTTTATCCGGAGGATCGATGTTGAGACTGTTGAGGCAGAGGCGGAGCTTAGTGTGCGCATGCCGAATGGGTCTTTCATGACCACTGGAAGGAAAGGACGCATTGTGCTGAGGATTTGCGAGTGTGATTTCGAGTTGGCAGCAACAATTCTACCACTATCCGAATTTGACATCATCCTGGGGATGGACTGGCTTGCAGAGCAGCGAGCTAGTATTGACTGCCTATTGAAGGTGGTGACCTTAAGGAGTGAATGAAGAGTGGAGGTCATGTTCGAGGGCCTATGCGGAGTGGCCTGCTCCCTGATTTCTGCCATGCAATTGGTGCGTGCGGTGAATCAAGGAGGTGGGGCATTTGTCGCTTTGTTGGAGACTCACTCCACAAAGTTGGCAATTGGAGATGTGCCAGTGGTGGAGGAATTCGAGGATGTGTTCCCTGAGGAGCTTCCAGGAGCGCCTCCTCAGCGTGAAATCGAGTTTTCAATTGAGTTGGTGTCAGATGCGAGGCCGGTGTCGCGTCCTCCATTTAGGATGGCACCGAAGGAACTGGCTGAGTTAAAGGTGAAGTTGCAAGAGTTGCTCGAGCAGGGGTACATTAGGCTCAGCTCCTCACCTTGGAGTGCGTCGGTGTTGTTCGTTAAGAAGAAGTACGGTAGTATGTGGCTGTGCATAGACTATCGCGAGTTGAATAAGTTGACCATCAAAAATAAGTACCTGATTCCGCGGATTGATGATTTGTTCGATCAGCTGGTGGGGTCGACGGTGTTCTCCAAGTTGGACTTGAAGTCGGGTTACTATCAGTTAAGGATCCGAGAAGAGGATATTCCCAAGACGGCGTTTGGGATGAGATATGATCACTTTGAGTTTTCGGTGATGCCGTTTGGTTTGCGAGCACGCCTTCAGTGTTCATGGATTTAATGAACCGAGTGTTTCGACAATACCTGGATTCGTTCGTGGTGGTGTTCATTGACGACATCTTTGTGTATTCGAAGTCGAAGGCGGAGCACGAGTCTCATCTGAGATTAGTGTTGCAGATGTTGAGGGAGAACCAACTTTATGAGAAGTTCTCAAAGTGCGAGTTCTGGATCGGGAAAGTGGCATTCTTGGGCCACGTGATTAGTGGAGATGGGGTTGCGGTGGATCCTGCGAAGATTGAAGCCATTAGAGATTGGCCTGTACTGAGAACCATGGCGGAAGTCCGGAGTTTCCTTGGACTAGCCGGTTATTACAGAAGGTTCGTTTAGAACTTTTCGCGGGTGGATTTGCCCCTCACCACTCTTACCCGGAAGGACCAGAAGTTTGTTGTGGACGCCGGAGTGTGCCCATGCGTTCGAGACCTTGAAGGAAAGATTGATGTCTGCTCCAATCCTAAGCCTTCCTAGTGGGACTGAGGGATTCCAAATTTTCAGCGACGCGTCAGGGTGCGGTTTGGGTTGCGCACTTGTGCAGCATGGCAACGTGATAGCTTATGGGTCGAGGCAGCTAAAGACTCATGAGAGAAATTACCCCATCCACGACTTGGAGTTGGCGGCGGTAATTTTTGCGTTGAATTTGCGGCGGCACTACGTGTATGGTACGAAGGTTGAAATCTTCACGGACCACAAAAGCTTGAGGTATCTTTAGATCAGAAGGATCTTAATATCAGGCAGCGTAGGTGGGTCGAGTTCCTTGGGGACTACGACGTAGCGATTCAGTATACGCCAGACAAGGCCAATGCGGTGGCTGACGCCTTAAGTAGGAAGTACTCTGGGCAAGGGAATTGGATAGAAGCGCATGACGAGTGGTTGGTGCGAGAGTTTGAATCTCTTGGCATTGTGTGTATGGCTAAGGGTGAGTCCAGCGCAGCTCGGCTGAACTTGATCGAGATGCAGTGTGATCTAGTAGATCGAATTTGAGAGGCAACCAGTGCAGACGAAGAGTGTCAGCAATTGGCATTGGAAGCTCAGCAAAGCGAAGGTCAGTGGACTGTTAAAGAGAAATGGAAGGGTGTTGGTCCCTCGTTTTGGAAAGCTCCGTGAGGAGTTGATATTTAAGGCTCACTTTACGAAGTACTCCATTCATCCAGGAAGTACGAAGATGTACTTGGATTTGAAAAAATCCCTTTTGGTGGCCTGTGATGAAGCGGGATGTAGCTTTGTATGTAAGCCGGTGTCAGACGTGCGCCTTAGTGAAGGCGGAATGCCAAAGGCGGGTGGATTCTTGAAACCTCTTCCTATCCCCGAGTGGAAATTCGACGACATCTCCATGGATTTTGTGCATGGTTTACCTCGATCGCGGCAAGGTAACGATGCGATTTGGGTGATAGTGGATCGCCTGACCAAGGTAGCCCACTTCATTCCAAATCGGAAGGACGATAGCGTGGAGAAGCTCGTGGAGCTTTATGTTCGAAACATTGTGCGGTTGCACGAAATTCTAAAGAGCATCATTAGTGATCGCGATGGACGTTTTACGTCCAAAGACTGGAGGTTAGTGCAGCAAAGTTTGGGCAAAAAACTGAAGTTTTGTACCGCGTTCCATCCGCAGACCCGATGGCCAAACAGAGAGAACGAATCGTACGATGGAGGACATGTTGAGAATGTGTGCTCTCAATTTCGGTAAAAGTTGGGAAGACCACCTCTTCATGGTGGAGTTTGCCTACAACAATAGTTTTCAGGTGGAGTATCAAATGGCGCCATACGAGGCTTTGTATGGAAGGCGGTGTCGAACGCCGATGTCTTGGATAGAGGCGGGAGACACCCAATTGTTAGGAAAAGAAGTGGTGGCAGACGCTTGTGAGTTGGTCCGAACGATCCAGGAGCGCATGAAGGTTGCTCAGGATTGACAGGCAAAGTATTTTTAATGCGCGCCACAGAAATGTGGAGTTTGCGGTGGGCGACATGGTCTACTTGAAGATCAAGCCATTCAAAGGCATTTCGCGAATTTAAGAAATTGTGTCCAAGATATTTGGGTCCATTTAAGGTTACAGAGCGCATAGGCGAAGCAGCCTATCGATTGGCGTTGTCCGTAGAGCTAAGCGGATTACATGATGTATTTCATGTTTCAGTGCCGAGGAAAGCATTGGTGGAGCCGGAGGATGTGGTTGAATCTTCGATAGTTCTGTAACCGAAGATCTGAGGATGATAGTTCGTCCGGTTTGCGTGGAGGATTCTGAAGTCCAGCGGTTGCGGAACAAAGAGGTCAAGCTGGTGAAAGTGCGTTGGGATAATTGCGGACGAGGCGAGTTCTCGTGGGAGCGAGAGCAAACAATGCGGGATAACTTTCCGGAACTGTTCGTTTCAGGTATGTGTGTTAGTTATGTTTTCGTTAACGTTTTAAATTTCGAGGACGAAATTCTTTTAAGGGGTGTGGATTTGTAACACCCCAACTTTTCTGTATCTGGGAGCTAGCGCCGACATTAGGTGTTAATGCAGGCGTTAACTGCAACTCTTCTTTTGCGATAGTGTTAGTCGAAGGAAGATTCGTCGAACGAAGTTCGACGAAAGGAGTTCGTTGAACGGAGTACGGCGGAAGAGGGTTCGACGAAGAGAGTTCGGAACCGCTGGGACGTTGAGTTGGCTTCATTCGTCGAACGGAATTCGATGAAGGGGGTTCGTCACAGGGAGTTCGACGAAAGAGTTCGTCGAACGTAGCTCGGAACCGCTAGGGCATTGAGTTGGCTTCATTCGTCGAATGGAGTTCGACGAAGGGGGTTCGTCACAGGGAGTTCGACGAAAGGAGTTCGTCGAACGTAGCTCGGAACCGCTGGGACGTTGAGCTGGTTTTGTTCGTCGAACAGAGTTCAACAAAGTATGTTCGTC
This sequence comes from Dactylorhiza incarnata, assembly GCA_033032865.1. Classification (NCBI taxonomy): domain Eukaryota; kingdom Viridiplantae; phylum Streptophyta; class Magnoliopsida; order Asparagales; family Orchidaceae; genus Dactylorhiza; species Dactylorhiza incarnata. The sequence goes on from JAWHQI010001638.1 coordinate 43,801, forward strand.
GAACGGAGTTTGACGAAGAGTTCGACGAAGTAAGTTCGTCGAACAGAGTTCGACGAACGCTGGCGTTAAATGGCGGAACCTGTTCCGTAAGTAGTTTTCCTGACGTCCGATCTGTTTGGATCTTGATCTTACGGTTTAGATAAGAGCGTCCTAAGGTCTTATTTAGGGCAGAGAGTCCTTTTTTGGCTTCGGGAAATCCTTTGTGTTGTTGGAGGCGTAGAAGAGAGGAAGGGTTTGGAGGAAGAAGAGGGCTAGATCCGCCATTGTTGGAGCACCGGAGCTCCGTTCGCCGATCCGAGTCCAGATCCGTGGAGAGGACTAGAAGGCGCTTCTTTCTATCCGTGCCTTTCAACCGATCCATGGCGAGGAAGAGAACTCTTAGGGTAACGACATCTCTCCTCCCGGTTTTAGGATGCATGCATGGCATCTATGCTTTTACTTTCCTTTTTCTGAAATTTATGGCACCAGATCTCTCAAATGAGAGGGGTTTGGGTCGCCTTGGTTCAAGAAGAACCATCGGGTTGATTGAGTCCGTCCCCGACATGATTTTGCACTAGAGATCCGCTCCGTTAGTGGATTAAGCATTGTGTGTGAAGCCGAAATCGTGACCGGTGGTCTGATTCAGTGATGTTGCTTAACGTGCATTTTAGGATTTTGCTAGAAATCCGATGACGGCGAAAACGTCGTATGTGTTTCCCTTATGTTCATGTGAGAATGAACGTTGGTTGGAAAGGGTAATTGTGATGTGTATGTGAAGGCGTGGTTTGTCTTTGCAGTCGGCTGGCTAGCCCGTGAATGCTTGGATTCATGTGGAGGAGAGTGTCCCAGCAAGACAAGTCCCTTCTGGGCTAACTGACAAGAACAAGTATGCTGGTGCGCCCGTTGGCAAGATGAGCCATGTAAGGGGTGAGGTCCCAGTGGAGTTTTTGGCTTTTGGTTTAGTGATTAAGGCGAGAACAAGTATGCTGATGCGCCCGTTGGCAAGATGAGCCATGTAAGGGGTGAGGTCTCAGTGGAGTTCTTGGCCTTGGGCTTGCACGCCCATGGGGAAATGATAAGTACCCTTGGTTTGTTATGAATGTTGATGTGTCTTGTTATGTGTTGGAAATTGCATTCACAATTACCTTGATTTGTGAGAAGTCACCCTTAAACTAAGATTGAATTGCTTTTGTATTTGATATGCTTTTCTAGTATTGTCTTGCAGATTATCATGGCTAAGTGTAAGCCAATGTCAGGTCACAATGGGTCTGCAAACACAGTTTCATAAAATGTAATCCCTCATTATATGAAACATGGTGATGACTCATGTGTGATCTCACTATTGGGGTACACTTCTTTTTCAAGACTATTGAAGACTTTGGAGTGCGGCTGCAGCATGTGTTCAAGAGAAGAAAAGAAATTTTTGTAAAACAATTTTTTTCCCTAAGGATATGTCTCGAGAGATCAGACATGTCTCGAGAGATCTTAAGTCTGAATTCTTTGCAATGTCTCGAGAGATCATCGAGTTCTCGAGACATCCCTTTCCTGCTCTCTCCGTTTTGTGTCTCGAGAGATCTCCCTATGTCTCGAGAGATCCCTTATGTCTCGAGACTTCTGTCCGTAAATTTTCTGTTTCGTTTTCTCTGTTCTGGACGGATCGTGATCGCCCCTCTTTGTTTCTAACGGCTATTTTGAGTACGTTTAAGACCGATTTAACCCTAAATTGCTCCTCCTCTCATATATATAGGATTGTTTTAAGAGAAGAAAAAGAATAGTTCTAACCCTAATCTCTCTCCCGATCAAAAAGAACGTGAAAAACGCCGCTCGCCGTCGTCTATGTTTGGAGATCGATCTACTCTTTGGAGTTGCCGATTTCTATCAAGAAGGATCGATTGATCCATGCTCAGGTTCTGCAATCTCTATTGGATCGTTTCAGATCGCCAAAGACAGATTTGAAGGATCGTTGTTCTTCCTCATCGTTCTCAAAAGCCATTCAAGAAGAAGGAAGAAAACGTGTCTCTGTGATTCAGATCTGGTTTAGTATTGTTCAAACCCTTTTCAATCTATTGTAGGAGTTGTTATCTCCGAGTTGTAGGAGAGGTTGTTCTCCGAGTTGTAGGAGAAAGTTTTCTCCGAGTTGTAAGAGAGGTTCTCTCTGAGTTTGTAAGAGTTTGACTCCGAGACTGTAGGATCGCTCTTGATCCGAGATTTAGTGAGTAGTCAAGTCTAGCTGTGGTGCTAGATTGGCGAGGCCCGGCCAGTGGAGTACCCAAGTACGGGGAACCACTATAAATTCCTGGTGTTATCTGTGGCCTGTGATTAATTTTGTGTGCTGTGCTTTACGTTTAATTTTTAATTCCGCAAAGGACGTAGAGATCACCTATTCACCCCCCATCTAGGTGATTTAGGTAGGCAACTAGATACTTCAATTGGTATCAGAGGGTCGCTGTTCGTTGCTAGGTTAACACCTTGAACAGGATCCATCCTTCTAGTTGCTAGCTAGCCATGTATAGAGTCAAGGAATCCTCTCTGAAATTGCCCATACTGCACCAAGGCCAACTTTCCTATGTTGAAGGAAAGAGTCCGTTTTTATATGGAAGCTGCAGATCCCAGAATCTTCCAAGTCATGGAAGAATGGTCCCCATGCGCCAATGACCGCTTCGTCAACAAATCCTACTGTTCAGATACCTAAGAAAATGATGGATTTGGACTAAGGATGAGATAGCTCTTGTTGCTCTTGACAAGAAGGCTAAAACATAATTGCAAGTGCAGTGGACGATTCCATGTTGCAAAACTTAATCCACTGCAAATCAGCCAAGAGATGTGGACATCCTTAATTGTTCTAATGGAAGGTACTGACGAGGTAAGAGAAGATAGAAGGTCTCTACTTAATCAAGAGTACGAGGCGTTCAAGCAGAATAAGAAGGAGTGCATTGCTGATGCGTACGAAAGATTCTTCAAGATAGTTAATGGTTTGAGGAACTATGACAGGGAGTTCACAAACGGTGAACTAAATGACAAATTCTTGCGTTCCCTAACGAAAGACTGGGATAGCAAAATTGTTGCCATAAGAGAGTTTGGAAAACTGCCAAGTCTAGAACCTCAAAATCTGTTCGGGAAGCTGTTGTCTCATGAATTACAAATGAACATCCGAAAGTCTGAAGAGGATGTAAATCGAGCTTCAAGCAAAGAAAGAACCTTAGCTTTGAAGGCAGAGAATTCAAAGAAGAGCAAAGCAGTGATACCGATCAGAGAAAAGGAATCTGATATTGAAGAAGAATCGGAAGCCAGCTCCTCCTGTTCCGAACTATCTGATGGGGAGTTCTCTTAATCTCCCGTTAGTTTAAGAAACTGCCTGAACAAGCGAAGGCACATGAACAACAAGCCGTCTTCCTCGGATCATAAATATTCTCGTCGTGATGGCGAATATCACAGGAAGGGCTCAGGCAATAATGACAGGTATAAATCCAAACAGAACAAACACATTTCTTCTGACATTATTTGCTATTGTTGTAATAAGCCAGGGCACATGATTGCTGAGTGTCCCTATAAGAAGAAAGAAGGTGGAAGAAAAGAAGACAAGAAATCCACTCATGGAAAGAAGAAATCAGATAGAAGCTTCGTCGCTAAGAAAGCCAAAACTCTGAGCGACAGTGACTCCGATGAGTCGAGTGATGAAGAAGAAGCTTACTTCGGTCTGATGGCTATGTCTGATGATGAAGAAGCACCCCCGTACACCGGAAAGGTAAATGATCACACTATCCTATCTGATTCTGATTATGCTTCGGCTGAACAAAAGGATAACCTCTCAGACGATGAATCTGAGCTCATGTCTCAATATACCAAAATGCTCCAAAGCTTTGACAAGTGCCGAAAGGTTGTCAAAACTCAGGGTAAGGAGATCATGGCTCTCAAGGAGGTGGAATCTAACTTGAGAAAAGAAGTTGAAGAACTTTCTTCTCTCAAAGAGGAAGTCCAAGCCTTGAAAGACAAGATCAAAAGCTCGGAAGAGACTCTTGCCTTGAGAGATAATTCGATAAAAGTCTTGGAGGAACAGCTTGCGGCTGAGAAGAAGTTGGTTGAAGCATTCTCTCAACCTAAAACTGTTCTGCCAATTATTGGTACTTTTACCACTAAGGCAAAAGGAAGCGGTATAGGGCATGAAGCTAGTACTAGCAATTCTTCAAAAAATACAATTGCTAAGAAGAATGGTCTGGTTGCTAAGAAAGCTACTACCAAAGAAAAAGGGAAAGCTCATCAAGAGCCTGTAGCATTCAAGAAAGTCATATTCCCTACGAATGTTTATGATATGGAGAGTTCCTATGGTCATTTCACACGACCAATTCCTTTTTCACCTGTGAATGATCATAAGGAATGGGCTCCTCCCCGAAACTTTGGTGATAGTGCTTTTCAAGCACCCTATCAAGAGATTAATCGGAAAGGGTACGGTCCATTTGTTCATGGTCCGAGTGCTAAGAAAGCACCAAAAGTGAATGCTGTTGCACCAAAGCCGAAGAGGACAGTACCACCTTGTGTGTGTTGCTCCCATGAGGCATCCTCATCTAAAAGGGCTGCTCCTGCAAGAGCTAACGTTCAAATAGTTAAGCAGGAGAGTGTAAAGAGAAGGTACAACAGATTCGACTGTTGGTGCTGCGGTAAAATTGGTCACTTTGCCGTTGATTGTTGGTTTAATACAATGTATACTAGGAGACCACAAGTGAACGTTGCAAGGCAGACCACTCGCAATGTTAACATTTATCATGGTGCTCAACTGACACGGGACCAAGGACCCAAATCTGTTTGGGCTCCTAAGGCGAAATGATTTATTTTTTGCAGGTATGTCCAAAGGCCAATAAAAATCCAATCTGGTACTTGGACAGTGGATGCTCTCGGCATATGACCGGGACAAGAAGCCTTTTGCAAAACTACATTCCAGTTGCGAACGGTCCAAAAGTTATTTTTGGCGGTTCAGACAGAGGAATAACTAAAGGCTATGGTATGATTTCTAATGGAAATGTATCTTTTTCCGATGTAGCTTATGTGGAAGGATTACAACATAATCTGATAAGCATAAGTCAACTTTGTGATAAAGGATACATTGTTGATTTTCATAAAGATAAGTGTTTGATAAAGTCGGCTGAAAATCATGAAACGATTTTATCAGGCATTCGCTGTAGAAACATATTTTGTTTAAATTTTCTTTGCATATCATCTTCTACACCAGTATGTCTTTTGGCAAAAGATAGTGCATCTCTTGTTGACCAATGGCATAAGAGATTAGCACATATAAATCTCAAAACTATTAATAAATTGTTTTCTCAAAACTTAGTGCGAGATGCACCAGATGTTAAGTGCATTAAAGATAGACCTTGCATGCATGTGTAAAAGGCAAGCAAACAAGAGCTACCTTTAAGAGCATTATTGGCAAAGATTCAACCAGGTGTCTATACCTACTCCATATGGATTTGTTTGGTCCTTTGCAAATTAGAAGTTTAGGAGGAAAATCTTACACATTGGTTATTGTAGATGATTTCTCTCGTTTTGCCTGGGTATTCTTTCTGAAACATAAGTCAGATACCTTTGACACTTTCACTAGTTTTGTCAGGCAAGTCCAGAATGAATTTAACTGTTCGGTGGTCAAAATCAGAAGTGACCATGGTACAGAATTTGAATCTGGAGCCATGACAGAATTCTGTGAAAGCCTCGGTATCTTTCATGAGTTTTCCTCTCCTCGAACTCCACAACAAAATGGAGTAGCTGAGAGAAAGAATAGAACACTTATTGAGGCTTGCAGAACCATGTTGAGTGACTCTTCACTACCTGAATATTTCTGGGCTGAAGCTGTCAATACTGCATGCCATGTGCAAAACAGAGCACTCATAAACAAAAACCATGAAAAGACTCCTTATGAACTTCTAAAAGGCAAGAAACCGACCATTTCTTATTTTCGAATCTTTGGTAGTAAATGCTTTGTGCTAAACAATGGAAAGCATTACAAAACTAAGTTTAGTGAAAAGAGCTTTGAAGGTATTTTTGTAGGATATAGTAGCCATAGTAGGGCATATAGAGTTTTTAATAAGAAAACCCTAGTGGTAGAAGAATCTATTAATGTTGTATTTGATGAGACGAGCATGCTACAAAGCAGCTCCTCTAGCATTTCTTCTGTAGAGACAGGTTTAAAGCTGCAGGACTTAAGCTTGGATCAGCCAGTTGAAGAAAATTCTCAAAACTTCATCAAGATTCCCCCAATAACAATCTATGAAGAAGATCATCCTGATGAAGAGCCACTCCAAGTGGAGGAAGATACTCCAACAGCAGAAGAAACTCCTATTGGTCCAAATCATGCAAGAAACCTCGGGCTACGACACATGAGGGATCATCCAGTTGATCAAATCATAGGAGATCCTCATGAAGGAATAAGAACAAGACGAGGTACCATTAACGAAAATATGCATTTAAGTTTTCTTTCGCAGGTCGAACCAAAGAAATTCCAAGAGGCAAATGAAGATCCATCCTGGATAATTGCTATGGAAGAAGAATTAAATCAGTTCAAACGATGTAAAGTATGGACACTTGTTCCAAAACCCAAAGACAAAAATGTCATTGGAACAAAGTGGGTGTATAGAAACAAGCTGGATGAAGAAGGAACAATCATAAAGAACAAAGCCAGACTTGTAGCTAAAGGATACAGACAAGAGGAAGGCATCGACTTCGATCAGACGTACGCTCCAGTAGCAAGGCTCGAAGCGATCAGACTCTTCCTTGCTTATGCTGCTTTCAAGGGTTTCACCGTATATCAAATGGATGTCAAATCCGCGTTCCTAAACGGAGACATTAAAGAGGAAGTATACGTTGAACAACCCCCAGGTTTTGTTAATCCTGATCATCCCAATCATGTTTATTTATTACAGAAAGCTTTATATGGTTTGAAACAAGCTCCTCGAGCTTGGTATGAGACGCTGTCTAACTTTCTTCTTGAGAACAAGTTCACAAGAGGAAAGATAGACAAGACATTATTTCTTAGGAAAGTAAAAGGCAAGATTTTGCTAGTGCAAATCTATGTCGATGACATCATATTTGGCTCTACGGATGATAACCTCTGCAAAAAGTTTTCTAAACTTATGCAAGGGAAATTTGAAATGAGCAGTATGGGTGAGCTGAAATATTTCTTAGGACTTCAAGTGAAACAGTCTGAAGATGGAATCTTCATTTCTCAGACAAAGTTCACTAAGGAGTTGATTAAGAAATTTGGAATGGAGAGTGCAACCTCTATGAGGACTCCAATGAGCTCAGCTACGTCTCTAGACAAGGATGAGAAAGGGAAACCTTTTGATGAAACCAAGTACAGAAGCATAATTGGCTCCTTGCTCTACCTTACTGCCAGTAGACCTGATATAATGTTCTCTACATGTGTTTGTGCCAGATATCAGGTGAACTCTAAGGAATCCCACTATACCGCTGCAAAGCGAATTTTGAGATATCTTAAAGGCACACCAAATCTTGGCTTATGGTACCCAAGAAGTAATGATAGTGAACTAATTGGTTTTTCAGATGCAGACTTTGCAGGTAGCAAAGACGACAGGAAAAGCACTTCTGGGACGTGTCAATTCCTCGGAAGGAGACTTATTTCCTGGAGTAGCAAGAAGCAGAATTGTGTTGCAATTTCAACCGCCGAGTCGGAATACATTTCTGCTGGCAGTTGTTGCGCACAACTTCTCTGGATAAGAAATCAACTTCAAGACTACAACATGAAGCTCAAAAACATTCCTATGTTTTGCGACTCTTCCAGTGCAATTGCTATCGCATATAATCCAGTCTCTCACAGTCGGACAAAGCACATCGAGCTACGATATCACTTTATCCGGGAGCATGTGGAGAAGGGTGACATAAATCTGAGTTATGTCCCCACGGATAAGCAAATTGCAGACATCTTCACGAAGCCACTGGATGAGACCAAGTTCTCTTTCTTCAAGACGGAACTTGGAATGCTCAACATGGAGTAATGGTCAAGTCAATCAAACCTTGGCGATAGGAAGTTCTCTTTTGACAAGTCATGTCTCGAGACAAGAAGCAGATCTTGAGACACGGTGTATCTCTCGAGACATAACCGATGTCTCGAGACATAGTTTTTTTTAAAAGGGAATCCCAAACGACAGGTACGCGCTAATTCCTATTTCTATTTTTCTATTTTTTTAAATCAAAATATATATATATATATACGAAATCGGAAACTTGATGTTCACGCGAGTCATCTCCCGAGACCTCCTCGACCTTTCGTCTCCCTCTCGAGCAGTGATCGTCCGTGACTCAACTCTGCGTTTTGGCGGTTGTCGGTGGTTCTCGGTGGCTCCTGGTGATTCAGCTCTCTCCGTCGGCATCTCTCCTTCCATCTTGCTGCAATGGCTCCCTCTCCTCATCCGAAAATTGGAGTCGGCAACGAGGTAATTCGGTCAGGTCTTGCGAGTTTATCCGATGATTTCAAGACTCTGTTTTGTTTGCTTGATGCCGCTGGTCTCACCTTCGTTCTCGAGCATCCTTGCCGGATACTGTTTGAAGAGGTTGAAGAATTCTTCATCAATGTGAAGCCAATCAAGGAAGGAAGTATGTTGATCTCCTTCGTTAAGGGTATCAAAATCAAAGTCTCTCCAGAGACTCTTGCCAAGTATTTGCAGTTGTCTGAAGTGGAAGCTGAAGAAGAGCTAGTTGACATTGATTGGTTGACTACAACAAGGTTCTGTGGTCTTGATTCAGATTTTTCTACAGTTAAAAGGAATAAGTTGAATGCTGTGGGGAAGCTCCTGCTGGACATTATCTCAAAGGCACTTTTCTGCAAGACAGGCTCTCAAGGACATGTGTCTGAAGAGATGTTTCTGTTGATGATTGGCATTGTTACTAAAAAGAAGAGAGATTGGGCCTCAATCTTATTCTCAAATATCAAAGCTTGCATAAACACTCCTAACTTTGCCCGGATTATCTCACTGTTTCTAAATCAGTTTAACCCTGCTATTTTCAACATGTCCAAAGGTACAGTTATCCATCACCTTAAGAAGATCGATGTCAGCTCCTTGCAGAGATGGGACATTCGTATCAAGAAGCCGGAAATGACTGGTGCTCCTTCTGAGGGGGAGACTCTTAAATCTGCAGTTGCAAGAGAAGCAGAAACTCCAGCTCCTTCTTCTGAAGATCAAGCACCCTTGGTAACATCATTGCCACTTTCATCTCGGACTCGCTCTAAAGCTTCAAGTCGTGCCAAGCTGCCAATCCGTTCAAAAGCCAAAGGTAAATCCTCATCAGCTCCAACAGAATCCCTTCCAGTATCTGAAGAGCACAGTCCCAGTGGCCAACAGGCAGGGTCTGGTGCTGATTTTGTTTTTAACATAGATGATGATGATGTTATGTCAGTTCATGAATTGTCACCTCCCCTAGTACATGTTGAGGGGGAGTCAGAGTTTAACACAACCAAGAATGCTCCAGATGAGCTAGGTTGTGCAGAAGATTCTCTTCTAGGTAAGATTGAAGCACTGCTCAAGAAGCAGAGTGCACAGTTTGAAAATTCTTTGACAACTGTTCACAGGAAGATTGCCTCAGTTGAAAGTGAACTAGGCAGAGAGTTAGCTAAGATAAAATCCAATTATGAAAATCTCTCTGATTTGATGAGCCTAGGGAGCAAGCAAATTGATCATGCAACTGAAGGTGTAGGCACAGTGTTGACTCAGACTGTTATACTGACAAAGCTTCAAGAATCAGTGTCTGACAAGGCTGAAGCCAATACATTCAGAATTGTTGATGAAGTCGGTAAGTTCAAAGATGATACTCTCCAAACCCTCTCTGTAGAAGTCAGAAAGGGGGAGGAAAATATAGTAGCTAAAATGACAGATTTGATTGAAAGCTCCGTTTCTGCTCTTCAAAGCTCATGGAATTCTCAGTTTGAGCAGTTCTCTTCCAGGATGTTGAAGCAAGTTGCTGATATTAATGCTTATTCATTCAAAACAGCAACGTGGCTTCATAATCAGATTTTTCTTGAGTTGGCAATTGATCCAGATATTCCTGTTCCTCAGTTTTCTCCAAGGCCAGAAGAACTACTTGGGAAGGCTCCTATTGTTGAAGAACAATCAGATAGGGCTGGGACCAAAGGAAAAAGAAAATTTGGTGAAGGTTCTTCTGCCAGTCGATCAGTTCCTAGTTCTAGCTCCACAGGTCAGTGCAAAGCTAAGGTTGAGAAAAGTTTTCCAGAAATCTGGAGCCCAGTCTCAAAAGACATTATTCTTGAAACCTACAAGTTAGTTCATGAAGGTAAAATGAACAGATCTGAATGCTACAGCTCTCAAAAATGGGAAAAACATGAGACAGCTCAAAGGAAGCGAAGGATTCATTTCAGAGCTTTTGGTTATAATAATGCTGATGCTCCGGAACCCCCTCCGTTTTACCATCCCAAGCCTCATGCCTTTTTCTCCAGACAAGAAGAAAAGAGGAAAAGGAGGTCTTGAAGGATGATGATGATGATGCTGACAAGACGTATTTTGTTTTCATTATGATTTAGTGAACATCAAGCCTTCTGAACAATTCAATTTAGATATATATATATATATATATATATTTGATGTTTTGATGTTCTTTACTTTTTCATTTCTATATCTTTGTGTAGTGTAGCATATTTATTCTTTAACTGCTGTAATTCAACTTAGTGTACAGGGTTCTGACTTCTACAAATAGGGGGAGATTGTTGGAAATTGCATTCACAATTACCTTGATTTGTGAGAAGTCACCCTTAAACTAAGATTGAATTGCTTTTGTATTTGATATGCTTTTCTAGTATTGTCTTGCAGATTATCATGGCTAAGTGTAAGCCAATGTCAGGTCACAATGGGTCTGCAAACACAGTTTCATAAAATGTAATCCCTCATTATATGAAACATGGTGATGACTCATGTGTGATCTCACTATTGGGGTACACTTCTTTTTCAAGACTATTGAAGACTTTGGAGTGCGGCTGCAGCATGTGTTCAAGAGAAGAAAAGAAATTTTTGTAAAACAATTTTTTTCCTAAGGATATATCTCGAGAGATCAGACATGTCTCGAGAGATCGTGGTTGTCTCGAGAGATCTTAAGTCTGAATTCTTTGCAATGTCTCGAGAGATCATCGAGTTCTCGAGACATCCCTTTCCTGCTCTCTCCGTTTTGTGTCTCGAGAGATCCCCTATGTCTCGAGAGATCCCTTATGTCTCGAGACTTCTGTCCGTAAATTTTCTGTTTCGTTTTCTCTGTTCTGGACGGATCGTGATCGCCCCTCTTTGTTTCTAACGGCTATTTTGAGTACGTTTAAGACCGATTTAACCCTAAATTGCTCCTCTCCATATATATAGGATTGTTTTAAGAGAAGAAAAAGAATCGTTCTAAACCCTAATCTCTCTCCCGATCAAAAAGAACGTGAAAAACGCCGCTCGCCGTCGTCTACGTTTGGAGATCGATCTACTTTTTGGAGTTGCCGATTTCTATCAAGAAGGATTCGATTGATCCATGCTCAGGTTCTGCAATCTCTATTGGATCGTTTCGGATCGCCAAAGACAGATTTGAAGGATCGTTGTTCTTCCTCATCGTTCTCAAAAGCCATTCAAGAAGAAGGAAGAAAACGTCTCTGTGATTCAGATCTGGTTTAGTATTGTTCAAACCCTTTTCAATCTATTGTAGGAGTTGTTATCTCCGAGTTGTAGGAGAGGTTGTTCTCCGAGTTGTAGGAGAAGTTTTCTCCGAGTTGTAAGAGAGGTTCTCTCTGAGTTTGTAGGAGTTTGACTCCGAGACTGTAGGATCGCTCTTGATCCGAGATTTAGTGAGTAGTCAAGTCTAGCTGTGGTGCTAGATTGGCGAGGCCGGCAGTGGAGTACCCAAGTACGGGGAACCACTATAAATTCCTGGTGTTATCTGTGGCTGTGATTAATTTTGTGTGCTGTGCTTTACGTTTAATTTTTAATTCCGCAAAAGACGTAGAGATCACCTATTCACCCCCCTCTAGGTGATTTAGGTAGGCAACTAGATACTTCATTATGTTAGAAGCATACACGCCATAGGATGCCTTGGGTGAAACCCAGGTTTGCATACATGTTGCATTGCTAGATCCCCTTACTTTTATTGCTCAACATAGAAACGCTGATGATGCTTGTGACACTCATGCCTATCATGTTTATGTTAATACTTTTTATTACATTTGCATACGAAGTGCTGACTTGCAGGGTGATGTAGTTCCCCGGGGTCCGCTAGGACGGTTGGTAGGAGGGGTGTTGTTACACAGTTGTTGGTCAGCCAAAGCTGACCCTCGTATACCGCTCTTTGTGATTTGGATGTAGGGCAAGGATCGCTAGCTGGACCTAGCTCGCCGGCCAGAAAGGCCTAAGCTTCATGAAGTGCTCTTTTCATGCTTTCTAGTTTGATTTGATGTCTTTACCTGTTCTGGCTTGCTTGCCGAGGTAGCTTAGGAATGTGAAGATCTGTTGGACATTTATATGCCTTGTTTTGACTTGAGTTGGAGTTTTGTAAGGCCTTAAGGCCGTAGTACTCTTATGTAGATGTGGACAACTTCTGTGGTTTATTTTATTGTTTCCGCTCTGTTGGTTCTGAGTTTTGAGATGTTAGATCTATATCACTTTTTATTACTAAAGTTGTGGCGATTATATGCTGTGGGGTCCCGGACGGACCTATATTATATAGTCATTGTAGAGGAGGTGTTACAAGTCGAACGACCATTCATTTTAGAATCTTGTCTCATTGCATACACACACCAAAGTGTCATCCGTACGTCTTGGATGAAGCATGAACACTACACTCATAAACATGACAGAAGTATACATGGAATATTATGTAGTATGGGATGCATAATATGTGTTTGCATATGGATCCTCATAGGCATGACAACATGTGACTGTTATGTTGTATGAGATGCATAACATAAACCAGATGGATGCCCATTAGATGTTTACTTTTCATTAAATGCGATATTATGTAGTATCAGATGCTTAATATTTCATGTGTACGCCGCTCATGACATACATTAAGGCTTTTCTCAGAATGCATAGCACTGCATGCACATCATAACATCGCATAAGCACCCGTGCCATGCTAAAGATTTATATGATGACACTCGTACACACAATATTTGAAATGAAAATTTGAACATTCATACATGCATATAATATGCACAAGAGTCAAAGGATGATGGTATATCATCCTAAGTTAAATCATAGCATTATTCATATAAAAAAATCCCAGAGCAAGGTAGTAGCTAGAGCAAGTGTCTACATATGTTTGAGTTGTTTTGAGATAAGTAATCCTAGATTTTAGCTAAGTTTTGACGAGATATTCGTTATGTTCTTAGAAAATGGCCCCGAAGTGAATGCCGTTGAGGTCGACTCCCAAGTCCGAAGGAGAGTCTTCTGGCATGCATAACGAAGCTATGATCGAGGAGCTGCATTTAAGCAATGAAACTATGTCAAGACAGATGGTTGCAATGCAGGCTCAAGTCCAGGATTTGTTGACTGCCACGTTAGTGAAGCAGTCTGTGGTATAGAACCCTGTAGTGGGCCAGACTATACCTGTTCCTCCCGCTCCTCTGGTGCCTCCTGTTTTGTTGCCGCCAGAGATGAACTTTTTCTCACATTTTCAGCGTTTAGTACCCCCGAACTATGATGGTAGGGCTGACTTTGTAGCTTTAGATGATTGGATCGTCGCCATAGAAGAGAGGTTTGCTTATTCTGGAATTTCTGTGGACCAAAGAGTCATGATTGCTGCTTATCAGTTGAAGGGCCTTTCCAAAGGTTGGTGGATCCGAGAGAAAGAGGGCCTCAGAGAGGGATGCTCCTGGGAGAGGTTTAAGGAGATGTTAAGGAAATTCCTGCCGTCAGTAGAGCAAGATAGGCTAATGAATAATTTCCTGCACTTGAAGCAGAGACAACTCACTGTGGGTGAGTACGAAATTGAGTTTAGTAAGTTGAGCAGGTTTGCTCCAGATATGATAGCCACTGAGGCTTGTAGAGTTAAACGCTTTCTGGGTGGTCTAAGAAGTGACATCCAGTAGTTGGCCAGCGCATACAAATCCGAGAGTTATGTAGAAGGTAGAAGCTGCCTTGCAGGTCAAAGCTATCGACAATGCTAAGAATCGTGGCATGGTGCTGCGGAAGGAAAAGAGAAAGAACAAAAACAATGGGAGTTCTCGGGCATCTGGCCCTGCTCCGAAGAAAGGAAGTAAAGAGGTTTGTGGTTTTTGTGGCCGACCATGCCATCCCTTTGAGGAGTGTTTCAAGAGATTGGGGGTTCAGAAGCAGCTGCAGGTGCATGCGATTCAGAGCGCATCCAAAGAAGATGTAACATATACCTTTTGTAAGAAGAGGGGGCATAATGTCGCCCACTACTGGACAAAGGATAATGCTTGCTTTCAGTGTGGACAAAAAGGGCATGCAAAGGCTCTCCGCCCGCAGTCCCAGCCTATGTTGCAGCCAGTTCCGCTTCAGGCCTTGCCCTTGCCGCAACTATAGCATATGGGAACAGGGAAGGGTATACTAAATGCGATGACTAAGGAAGAAGCTCAGTCGTCCACCCAGGTGATTTCAGGTTGGTTTCCGACCCAGTAGTTAACTTCAAAGTTTCAATTTAAATCCTGCGGTGTGAGTTATTCGTGTAATTTTCTAGGCGAGTTTAAAGTAAGGAACCATTTTGCACGCATTCTTTTCGATTCAGGTGCTGCTCACTCTTTCGTGGCAAAGAGTTTCATAGACCATCATCATTTGGTCATCGATCGAGTTGGTGATCCACTTCGTGTATCCCTCCCGTGATTCGGTGGTGTCAAATCAGGGTATCTTGAATTGCCCTATCCTCTTAGGAAATTTCCTAGCGTATGCCGAGTTGAAGGTGCTTGACTTGGAAGATTTCGATGTGATCTTAGACATGGATGGGTTATCCAGATATGACATTGCCATTCAATGAAAGGTGATGCTTTTGGACTTCAAGACGGATAATGACCAACCCATGAGTGTGAATGGTTCTCCTCGTCAGGATTCCCCGATTATATCTGCGGTACGTGCTCAAAATTTTCTAGAGTCTGGTTGTATCGCTTATCTTGTTTCTATTTTAGAAACTGTTGTTGCTTTGCCGCGTATCGAGGATATTTTTGTGGTGCGTGAGTTTTCCGATGTTTTTCCTGTTAGTCTTCCTGGTCTCCCTCCTGAGAGAGATGTAGAGTTTGTTATTGACCTTGAGCCTGGTACTCATCCTATTGTGAAGGCACCTTACCGTATGGCTCCTCGAGAGTTGGAAGAGTTGCGTACTCAGTTGGATGAGTTATTGCAATGTGGTTTTAATAGGCCTAGTTCTTCTCCATGGGGTGCTCCAGTTTGTTCATGAAGAAAAATTATAGATCAATGAGGTTGCACATAGACTATAGGGAGCTGAACAAGGTGACTATCAAGAACAGATATCCATTGCCTTGAATTGATGACTTATTTGACCAGTTGCGAGGAAGCACGGTATTTTCAAAGATCGACCTTTGTTCAAGCTACCATTAGTTGAGGATCCGTGAGTCGGACGTTCCGTGGACTGCTTTTCGTTCCCGTTATGGACATTTCGAGTTTAGTAATGTCTTTTGGTTTAACGGATGTACTCTCTGCTTTCATGGATATGATGAACAAAGTGTTAAAGGATTTTCTAGACCACTTTGTGGTAATGTTCATCGACGATGTGTTGGTGTATTCTAGAAGTGTTGAGGAGCATGCTACACATTTGCGCTTGGTATTGTCTACTCAAAGAGAGCACAAGCTGTATGCAAAGTTGAGTAAGTGCGAATTTTGGCTTTCACAAGTGTCTTTCCTGGGTCATGTGGTGAGCAAAGATGAAATTTTAGTAGACCCAGCGTAGATATCTACTATTTTGGATTGGATGAGGGCTACAACCCCTAAGGAGATAAGGAGCTTCTTAGGGTTGGCAGGTTACTATAGAAGGTTTGTGCAAGGATTTTCGGTGCTGTCGGCACCTCTGACTAAGCTTACCTAGAAGAAAGCTATGTTTGTTTGGAGCGATTCTTGTGAGGAAGCTTTCTAGGAATTGAAGAAGCGTTTGTGCTCTGCTACTGTTCTGACCTTACCGACCGAGGGAGTAGAGTATGTCATTTATGTGGACGCATCTCATGTTGGGCTCAGTTGTGTGTTGATGCAACAAGGAAAGGTGATCGCGTATGGATCATGACAACTGAAAGTTCATGAGAGGAATTACCTAACGCATTACTTAGAGTTTGCGGCAGTGATCTATGTCTTGAAACTGTGGAGACATCTCCTATATGGAGTGTCTTGCAAAATTTTTACCGATCATAAGAGTTTGAAGTATGTTTTCACCCAGAAAGAGCATAATTTGCGCCAACGCAGATTATGAAGTATGTTGTGGATTATGAAGTTGATATCCTTTATCATCCGGATAAGGCTAATGTGGTGGCCGATGTCTTGAGTAGAAAGACCGCGCATGTCTTCAACCTTTCTGTGCAGTCCTTGGTGGAGGAGTTTTTATTGATGGATATAACCATCAGAGGTAGTGCCTTGCCATCTAGTTTGGAAGCACATGAGCTTTCTTGGATTTCTCTAACGAGACTGCATTAGAAAGAAGTTTCTGATTTGCAGCACATCCAGAATAGAACTGAAAAAGGGGAATTACTGGATTTTTGATTGATGATAAGGATACCTTCAAATACTGAGGTAGGTATTGTGTTGTCGCGATTAAGGATATTCGAGCAAAGATTTGTAGTGAAACTCATGGATCAAGTGTTTCTTATCACCCTTGTTCCACAAAGATGTATAGAGATTTGAAACAGATATGGTGGTCAGGTATGAAAAATGATATCGCTAAGTATGTTTCTGAATGCTATACTTGCCAGCGTGTTAAGGCAGATCATAAGAGGCCTGGAGGTAAGTTGACCCCTTTAGATATCCCAAGCTGGAAATGCGAAAGTATTTTTATGGATTGCATTACAGGATTACCGAGGTCCCATAGAGTACGTGATTCAATGTGAGTGATTATTGACCGTTTGACAAAGTGTGCTCACTTTGTGCCTTTTATGATTGGCTATTCTATGGAGAAAATAACAGAGCTTTATTTGGATGAGGTCATTAGATTGCATGGTGTGCTAATAAGTATTGTGTCAGATTAGGATTCTAGGTATATGTCTCGTTTCTAGCGAAGCTTGCAGGGAGCTTTAGGCACTGACCTTAGATATTCTAATGCTTACCACCCTCAGACCAATGGTCAGATGGAAAGGGTAAATCAATTTTGGAAGATATGATTAGATGCTATATTCTGGACCATGGAGGAGCCTGGGACAAGCATCTTGGATTCATGGAGTTTGCCTATAATAACATTTATCAGGAGAGCTTGCAGATGGCCCCCTTTGAAGCTTTGTATGGGAGGCATTGTCGAACTCCCTTGTTTTGGGCTGAAGTCGGTGAGAGACCGTTGTTAGGTCCAGAAGCTTTGGAAGAAATGAGTATTTCCGTGTCACATATTTGTGAGAAGCTTTGCGTAGCTCAAAAGCGATATGAGAAGTATGCTAATCAGAGAAGGGTTGATCTGGAGTTCATAGTTGGGGACATGGTTTTCTTGAAAGTTTCTCCGATGCAATGTGTTAAGAGATTTGGAAAGAACCACAAGTTGGATCCCCGGTATGTGGGACCTTTCCAGATTGTTGAGTGCATCAGAGTGTCAGCTTATAGGCTGAGTTTGCCTGCTACTTTCCGTGGTGTTCACGATGTGTTTCACGTGAGCCAGTTGAGGAAGTGTGTGGCTAGTGACCATCATGTCCTCGACTTGGTGCCCCAGTTGCAGCCCAACCTTTCTTATGTTAAAGAGCCTGTTCGCATTTTGGAGACGCATGACAGAGTGTTGCGGAAGAAGACGATCCCTATGGTTAAAGTTCTTTGGTGAAATCAGGACGTCAAAAGTGCGACTTAGGAGTTAGAGTCTGCAATGAAGGAATCTCATCCGCATCTTTTCTCCTAGTTTTTCTTCGGTAAGTCCTTTTAACCCGATAAGACCTTAGTTTTGTTCTTCTTGTCTCATAAAGTTCGGGTTGCGTTTCAAGTTTTGGGGTGAAACTTCCTTTTAGGTGGGTGGCTGTAACGCCCCTGAATTTCCGACAATTTAATTAAATAATAAATTTGGCGTAAGGGTGTTACGTTAATGCGTAGTTAACGGTGTTGGCCCGAGAGTAAGGTTTTCTCTGAGCTTAGAGAATTAATAAATATTAATTTTAATAGCAATTGCCAAATTTATGTTTATAAATCGAGTAAATTAAATTATAACTCATAATCGGCTCGTCGAACTCTGATTTCGAGTTCGTCGTTGGTCTCGGAGGACCGGTATTTGCCGTGAGTGTAGATTTCGTTGAAAACTGAGTTGGTCTTGGTCCAAATTGTAAATTTAAGATTTAAACCGTCTATGAATTTATCTAAATAAATATTTGTTACTTAAAAAGTTTCATATAAAAGGACAACTTAAGAAATTAGTTTCTAAAACTTTCCTTCTTCCCGTTTCCGCCCGAACCAGAGCCGCTCGAGCCTAGAGAAGTTGTTGTTTTCATTGAGTTTCTATTGGCCGCCGCGAGAGAGGCAGTAAGCGAAACCTTTGTCTGTGCATAGATTCGGAAAGCTCTCGCCGAAATCTTTGTGTGTGCGGTGAGTATTTTCTATTTCGTGGATGTTTGGTGTTGGGGTGTTTGGCCCTAAACCTTGTTTTTTCATCTTAATCTTTCAAGATATTCGTGGGAATATTCTTTTGGCTGATCCTTGGCGTGGAGTGCTCAGAGGCCAGTAATCGAAAGGTTTGAGGCAAGTGGTGGACTTACCCCATTGCCATGTTTACTTTTAACCTTTTTTCGTCCTTCCTTCATTACCTCAGTCAAGCAAATGTAGTGTCAGTTCCTCTAAAATTTCATTTTTTTACCAAGAAAAATTCGTCAAGTATTAGAGAAATCGTCGAGTAATTTTGACGAATTCGTCGAGTGCTTTCGGAAATTCGTCGAGTAATTTCGACGAATTCGTCGAGTGCTTTCGGAAATTCGTCGAGTAATTTCGACGATTCGTCGAGTGAGTGGGGAATTCGTCGAGTAGTTGCGATGTATTCGTCAGTGAATAAGGAGAATTTGTCTAGTAGTTGCGACGAATTTATCGAGTGAATAAGGAGAATTCGTCGAGTGATCAGGCTAAGTTCATGTCCTAGTTAAGTTAAATTTGTCGATTAGTCTAAGGTAATTCGTCGAGTAATTTCGACAAATTCGTCGAGTGCTTTCGGTAATTCATCGAGTGATTTTGATGAATTCGTCGAGTGATTGTAAATTCGTCGGGTCCTTTCGATCAATTCGTGGGATGTTCAAGTCGAAACTTTCTTAGGGTGTTTTTTCGACGAATATGTTTATAAGGTTTTGTACTTGGAATTTTTCTTGGTTTTCCGGTAGTGCCAGATTTTGTCAAGATGTTGTGAATTTTACCCCCAGCTGGATGTTTAGGACTATTGGTTGTGCGGACTTAACCACCACCAGAGTGCCTGTTCTTCTTCCTTGGACGTGTAGACTGTTTGGTGTGTAGGTGTACCCACCTCCACGGTGCTTTTGTTCCTTGGATGTTTTGGTCTGATGGTTTGTGTTGGAAAGATAGCCACCACCTCAGTACCATTTTATGTCCGGGTTAACGATTCACTTCTTGGCCGATCGACACTTTTTCTTCATACTTGGATGTTATTATATAACTTTGACTACACTTTGTGCAAGTCTTTCCCTGTCTGGATACTATTCTTCTTTGCTTTGATTGCTGTCGTTTCACAACTATTTCTTGTTGGGTTGGTAACCCACTTGAGTTTGTTAGTTATCTTTACTCTATGTTTGGGTGCCTTTGCGACTTTGTGCTGGGTATTCTTTTCTTTTGATGCCTCAGGTTTGGATCAGTAGCAGTTTGAGCTGATTGAGTTCGGTCCTTCCAGACCTTCAGTAGCTGTTTTTCTTTACTCTCATTTTGAGAGGTAGTTTGTTGAACTTTTCTGGCTTTATTAATGTTATGGGTTCGTGTCAGTTTGTTGGCGCCCATAGTATGTTTTCTATGTGTTAGACTGTGATATTCTATTTATGCTACTACTGCTGCCTTGCTATTATTGCAAATGCTCTCTGGGGAGGATTTATGTTAGAATGCATAGAAGATATTTTATATACTAAAATCTGCATATTTTCTAATGCTCATGACATCTCTTTTAACTGTCATCATTTCTATTTTTGAAAGCTCGTAATAGTCTCTCTTACTTATACTAAATTTGAGATGCATATCATCAGAATGTTGGTTTAAGTTCTCATGCTCATGTAGTACAACTTAAAGTGAAGCAAGTATTTTTTCTGCTGCGTATATCTATACTTTCTTGGCAGTGGACTAGGTGATCCCTAAACCGAGGGACACAGTGTTTGGAAACTTCAACCAATAATCATCGTTTTACATACAAAGTTTGTGTTTATATAAAGAAAACTGTAAGATAGAACTACCTGAGCGTCGGTAGTTGTTCCCCCTGCACGGCGTGACATCAAGACACGTATTTCTCGTACTCTGATAACATTATTATATATTGAAGAAGATGCGGGTTGTGACAATCTTGTTCTCGATCGATGGATTTGGCGGATCAAAGACAGAGGCGTCGGGAG
>JAWHQI010001639.1:0-64398 GCA_033032865.1 Dactylorhiza incarnata
TACGATACATATCCGGTACGCGGTACAACAAAATTTTAAAAGCAAGTATACGGGTACGACAGGGTACGTTGTATTAAATATAATAAATATATATGTATATATCTCAAACAAAATATTCATAATCATTTAAAACTTGAACAACACTACATGCAAGAAATCAGCACTACATACAAAAAATCAGCTGTGAAAATTTGGAATAAACAGTGGAATAAACAACAATATCTCAGATTTCTGTATACAGAGATCAGAGATTGCTGTATACCGAAATCTCCTGATTTCTGTATACAGAAATCTCCTCTCCTGATTTCTGTATACAGAAATCTCCAGATTTCTGTATACAGAAGGAGATTTCTGTATACAGAAATTTCACAGATTTCTGTATACAGAAATCTCACAGATTTCTGTATACAGAAATCACAGAAATCTGAGATTTTTGTATATACATTCCTACAGCAACAGGGAAAGAAGAAGAAGAGGAAGAAGAAAAAGAGGAGGAAGAAGAAGATGATGAAGAGGAAGAAGAAGAAGAAGAGGAGGAAGAAAAACTTACGAGCAGGGCCTTCGATCGACGGAGGGTGTTGCTGGCAGCCGACAGACCTTCGATCGACGGACGGCTTCGACAGCAGCAATGGAAGAAGGGATTGGGAGCGGGCGAGCAACAAGCAACGGCGTCCACAGCAACAACCGAAGAAAGGGTAGGGAGCGGCTGAGGGAGCGGGACAGAATAATGAATGAGCCGAAGAAATAACCTAATATCGCGATAACGCATGTGTCCGCACGTCCGGTACACGTATCTGTACCTGAAACGTACCCGGTACGGGTACGGTCCTAAAATAGGCGTGTCCGTGCTTCCTTGTCTATCATGGATGGTGTGAAATTCATGCAATTAGCCACGAAAAGTCGTTCGCGGAAGCGGCCGTTCCTGGGGGCACGAAAGGCTGCTGAGGATAGGTAGGGGGTCCCAGTAGACATATGGGGTGGTTAACGAGCACCGTGATTGAAGTGTGGAACTAGAGCAGTGGTGGTTAGCAACTAATGAACGTTCGCAATCGACTGATGCTCAACCAGTGTAGGTTCCAATTGGATGGACGGCCTTCCATGGTGGCACACGCTTGAAGAACGTCGTAACAGGCGCACGTGGAATGGTGGTCGCGTCAAGCACGCGGTGAACTCAGTGTGTCTGGAACCAGATGCGAGCCGAACACTTGCGGAATCAAAGACGAAATCAGACTAATGCAACTTCTTCGATCGTCAGGTGTTGTCTGCGAGGTTGCAGGCGTCTGTGGCCAGACATGCGAGTAAGGGAAGGACGATGGTTGTTTTGAGTGATCCCCACAACCTAAGGTTGGGAGGGGAAAAGGCAGCATGTAGGACAAAGTCGGTTCGCCCAAAATGAGATTGCAATAAATGTAAATAAGATACACTCGCAAGGTACGCTCCCATCAAGCTCCCTAGAGCTGGTTTCTCAAAGCGTCATCTCCAAGGAGAGATTCCTAATCAATGCTCTATATCAACACTAAGACTCCGTATCCCTCTTTATATAGGAGGAGATATTACAATAATTGTTGAAATGCCACTCCTACATCATATACTAATATTAGATGCTTCCGAGTGGTCGAGTTTGGATCCAATTAACCGAAGATGATCATCCGATGGAGCGTATACATATCATATATGTATCAATATTTTACATTATTCTTTTCACACATTGTAAATCCCTATGATCTATAAAGAACACAAGCGATGTTACTTCTAAAAATAAACATTGATAATGCCCCTGCTTTCTCTTTTCACTTGTTCCTTCCTCTCATTTGTCTCTATTTAATTTAAATCCATTATCAACCTTCTATCTTCCCATCTTGCTATCATCTTGTCTCTCCTGGACTCTTTTCAACCACACCGCTAAGAAGAATTCCAAACTCTAATTATACTGCGAGCAATTCCCATCAATTTGTATCAAGTAAAACAATCTGTTATGATTGTGCCGCACATTCTAAAATTTTTTCTCCTCTTCTTCCTTTAGTTTTGCCCCTTCTATCCTATGTGTAAGCTTATTATTTCGCCCCTTTCCTGGATTCACCCAAGCTCTTGCGAACCAAGCCTCCGTGCTCCTCAACGTAAGTGCTTCGAACAACCTCTTGAAATTGAAATCATGATTTTCTTGTATCAATCAAATCTCTCATAAAACCATGTCATAAATCCTTCAACCTGAACATCTTTTTCATATATAAACATTTCCTCCCCTTACACTTGGTCAACTTGGAACCTTGCTATAAAATCTCTTTGAACCATCACTTCTTTCTCATGCTACCATGCATGCCCGCTCCCCTCATTTAGTTGAAAACCTTTCCTGCCCTTTGATTATAATGAGATCATATGCTCTCGATCTTCTAAATTAATGGGTGCAAAATTAATATCCTTGAAGTAGTGATCGCGAGCTCAAAAGTGGTATTCGACATGTCAGGAGGGGCTTGAGAATTTGAAGATAACTTGAAAATGCATCTAAAAAAAACTCATCATAGGAAATCCCCCAATAGCATTTACTAAAGAATCTATTTGAGGCAGATGGTAGTAATCTTTAGGGCATGTTTGATTAAGACTCTGTTTGTGGGAGCTTTTTCACTATATTGCGGTGGCCCAAAAATTCCATCGTAATTCCAAGATGTGTTTGGATATCCTCTATTTTGTACCAAGCGAGCTCAAATGTCATTTTTCCCAAATGCAATCACGGGAGGTCCCTTCCATCACATTTGAGCATGGATATCTTTGTTATGCTACTTCAAAGATATCGAGTTCATTTGAATTTAAATAACCACCACATCATTGTTTTACCAAACAATTTAACATATTCTATGTTATGAATTGCATTGTAAACAATCTTCATCCAAATAAGTTTCTCCATTTTCAGCAACAGTTTCCACTGCTCCATTTCCACCTCCATTTGTCAGAGTTGCCGCTCTCCCAAACAAGGCCTTAGTTTGGAGAAACGATACACATGCATCACTTATTATTAACTTTTTTAAACTATTACAACGTTCAGGATCCAACCTGGATATTGGATATTCTTCGTGAAATAGGCCTCCAAGAAATTCCTTCTCTTCCTCGTGAATGAACTTGATGAGTTGCACTGTTGATTTGTACTTGTTTTACTTGTTCGGCAGATGTTGCGGTTGATGAAGTGAATGACAAATGGCATGTTGACGCCAAACATTTATTTCGAGGTCCATGTGAATACATCTATATTGGACTTGAGGCACTCCAACGACTCATGTTTGCTCTAGAGCTATAACTCGACATTGAGCTCACTCCCCAATGGATGGCAGTTTCTTCAATCTCTTGCGTCGCCTTTAGGTGCTATTTCTTTTCCTCCAGAGTTTTTGACGCAGGGTAGGTTGTGGAGGTGGACTAACAGTAATGCAAATCTTTATAAGTGGTGTCGGGTTGACTCTCTCAAACCCAACCTATATGATGCGTTTACTATTCAAATGAATCCGAAATAAATTGAGTAGTAGAACCAAATAAAGTTAACAACGCTACATGATATTCACAACAATTTCAGTCAAGCGAGCAAGACACATTCTCCTACACACGAAGGGCTTTAAACTAAACTTTCACTTATGGATTATTATAGGAAGACAAGAAGTGAAACAAAAGACACTAATGATTCAACTCCAAGCAAACATATGATTTCATTCCAATATTTAATAAAACAAAATAAACAGTACAAGATACTGACGAACAAGAGGGTCTATTGGTAAGGAATGATGGCCAACGACTGCAGTTTGTAGGAGGTGGTGGCGGGTGTCGTGGGGACTGTACAGAGGTTGGTGGTAGTGTAGGTTTCTAGATTTGGTTGTGGAGATAGAAGGGTAGCCGCATGGCAGTGGTTTGGGTGTATGTCGGGTTGCATATATGGGGAAGAGGGAGGGACGGAGGTGGCGTTGTAGGTTAGGCGGCTGTTTTCGGGGAGATTGACAGTATGGAGGGAAGGGCGTGGGATTACAGTAGGGGCTTTGAGTCCAATGGAGGTTGTCGAGGGAGAGTTCTTTAGGGGGATGGGCCTATCGGGTGAGACCTGGATAGGAAATCGATGATCTCGATTGGGGGTTTTCTGGAGGTTTGACTAGACTGTCGGGGGAGTCTTCTGGGAGATATCAGTGGGGATCTTTAGTGGGAATAAGGGCTGCGATTTGGATTAAGGTTACGAGAGGGAGGATAAGGCGAAAATAGGAAACTAACCGTGACTTTTCACCCCGGGATCTTATGGCGTCGCACCACGATGTGATTGCCGACTATGGAATTCTTCACAAGGCTAGCAACCCTCACCACGGCTACCATCACCTTCTATTTATAATAAAAGCTAACTGGGGCTCCCAACGTGAACGACTATGATTGACTGTGACGTCTGGTGTCCAATCACTATTAAATAATAGTCCAAAGATAATGGAAATACATGGAAAATAGTAAACCAACGCTCTGAATGTGCTTGTGGAATCGGATCAAAGATCTGATCAATGCTTCCTGCACGAATACACTTAAACGGGTCCCGCCAAGGCAGTGGCGGACCCAGGAATTTCATCCGACCTGGGCACCAAGTAAAGGATATAGATTTTTGATATTTTTTTAATTCAAAATTATTAAAATTAATATTTTAAGTGCCAAAAAATGAAAGAAAACAACCAAATTTTAAATATAGTATATATTATAGAACAATATTAATAATCAAATTTTTTGATTCAAAATACATACCATTACCAATGCTCTGGATGCTGAATGAAGGAAGCATGGTTATGTGCACATAAATCAAAATGGATTCTTGAGTCTGCCCTCTCTGATGTCTTTGGCTTTGATTTGAGGGCATGATTCCGCAGCAAACGTGACGGTATAGGGGGCCACTATTTCAGTGGTAATCTGTGAGCAGCCACTTTGTGCATCTATTGTCAAAGGTTCGGTCTTTCTCCTCTGAGAGAAGCCACTTTGGTCATAGGGCCAAAGGTGGTTCTGTTTCCAATCTTCCCCCGCCCATACCCCCAATGATTGGGGACTATATGGGTTCTGTTGTTGTTGTTGTTGTAAAATACATACCATTACCAAACAACTTTTTATGGCCCCATATTTTGAAAGCGTGCGATGATTGTCTCATTGCTAATAGTTTTCACATTGTCCTTCTCGATATAAGCAATCAATCAGTCGTTCATCCACTCATCTTCCATTCTGTTCCGCAAACGAGTCTTATTATCTTCATTGCCGAGAACATCCTCTCAACAGTAGCAGTTACAACAGGTAGTAAACATGCTAACTTCAGAAGTCGATAAACCAACTGATAATGATCATGCTTTTCTAGTGCACAAATTTTTGAACAAGTCCACTAAGTCCTTCGACATGAGAAAATGCGTTAGTTGATCGCATATCAAGAAGACATGTCAAGTTGACCTTCAAGCAACTGCAAATCTAATGGATCAAAATCATACGGGTATAGCTCTGCAAGACGAATCAATTTTTGCTTATCAAATCTAGCAAATTGATCAGTTGGATCAAGACACGAAATACAAAGAAGCAACTAAGTGTTTACTTCGTTAAAACGTTCATTCAGCTCACTCAATATCCAATCAATTACTGTATTAAAAATCTCTACTCGATAATGATGAAAATTTGTGACATCTCTTGCATTTCTTCTTGATCTTCCAGCTTGAATGTACTTGTTATCCATATTAGGAACTTCAATAACATGTTTACCACAAAAAGATATCACTTCAAGTAAAAATGTCTCCCACTCAAATTTAATATTTCTCAAATTGAATAACAATTGTTTCGACAATTGCACAAAATTCATTGCATTAATAATATCTTGATCTTTTCTCTGTAGTGCTTATGACGGCTCATGTGTTTTTGTTAAAATACCTTTCATTAAATGCAGAATAAATACGAAGTCAAAACTCAATATACTTTTGATAATATTGGTAGTTGCACCTCTTTGATTTCCATCCACTCCATCAACTACAATAAATTCTAGAACCTCCACAATAGATGAGAACATTCAGATAAAATTCAGCACAGTACCGTAATGGGAACTCCATCGTGTGTCTCCAATCCTTTTAATCTCTAATGGTTGATTTATACCCCGACCTGTTTCTAGCTCTCCACAACCAAGTTCCCGAGCTACTCTATCAATTTCTGCTGCTCTGAGGTTGTTGCGGCGTTTATAAGAGCCTCCCACAATATTCAATGCATTGTTAATCAAGAAACAGCTCAGCTACTTGAGAATGACCTTTTGCAACATCAACTAATATTAACTGCAACTGATGAACAAAACAATGAATATAAAATGCAGACGCATTTTTCCGCATAATCAATGTCTTAAGATCTCTAAACTCTCCATTCATGTTTCTTGCCACATGTCACGACCCGTCTCGACAAGAGTCAGAGTGCGCTTCGGGGCGGGCCGTGATGCCACAAACATGGGCGAAAAGAAATCCATGTCTGCTAAGACGGAGACAGAAATACTACAAATAGTTTTAAAAACAATTAATCTGAAGAAAAATGGTTTGTTTTGTTGCGGAAGCTTTAAAACATGATAATTTGAAACATGTGCACATGCATTTTAGTAAAAGCTCAAGATACAAGTTCTGGAACAGAAATTTATGCAGTGAACATCGCAAATGAATGAACATGCAAAACATGTCAAATTCTAGTACATATAATATTTAGCCTAGTAGTTGTCCATGAAACAAGAGAAAATGGCTGACCGTAATTACTACATAATAGAAATGTCCGACAGTAAAAGAAATGAAACATAAACACAAAACCTGAAACTTGACGCAGATCGGCTCATGAAGCAGGCGGCGCAGACACGAACGCTAAGGCAAATTCCAAAACAAGAAGGAAAAGCCTCAGAATATTGAAATACACAAGAGCAATCAAAATAAAATACGAGCATGAGAAACAAAATATTTGTGTACCGCTTTTCATGAAGCAGAGCTAATAAGGCAGGCAAACAAGTGAGACAAGCAAAAATATCTAGAATTTATTAAACTACTCTAAAGTATAACATACAAAGATGATCATGTAATAACATAAGTTGTACAAGTAAAAGTGTAGGTGTTTTTGTTTGACGCGCAAGATTCATGATTCAGACAGATTTAAGTACGAATTCAAGAGATTCAGAAATTTATGCTCGCTATGACCGGTCCTTTGTTCCCATTAGGGATTCAAGAGGGAACCCAAGTCAAGGAGTTGCGTCAGTTAAACCTTACTTTTCAATGTTTACTCTTGTTATTAATGAAATAATTCATGATTTCGTGATTCTAGCATATCAAGACATGTAACCAAGTATTGATTCAGATATACAAGAGTATATTTTACAAACGTGAAACGAGAGGAATCAAGTTATAGAACGTTATTTAACCAAGTCTTGGAACCAGACAGACATAAGAAACAAGATTTAATGACTCAAAGAACTCGATAGAGAGTTTAGAAACTTGCGGATTCAAGTATTCACGAGTATTAAGATTATTATTCATCAATTTCTAGGATACCAAGTATTCATTTAGTTTGAACCATTCCAACAAACGATTATCCTTCAAGTAAATATGTGTGCAAACCGAATATTTTATGTCAAACACAATTCATCTAGTTGCTAGCAGGAATCTTAACATTTATCATTACAACAATTAATGTTCCTGCTCGAAAAGATCTATTAATCTTACATTTATCCATCCAATGAGACGCAATTCATTTAAATGGAAATTCAATTAAAAATAACTTTCGTTCATTAACTCGTCTTCCAACAAATGAGACACAATTCATCTATGTGAATATCCAAGTAACCATCATTCTCATTCACAATTCATGTTATTCGGACGCGTGAACCTCAAACTAATAACAAGTCTATTTAGGGATTCGAGGTCTAAATTTATTTGATGAAACGAGCATCCAAGGGTGAATTCATATAAATATAAGAACAAACAAGACAATTAAATTCAATGCTTGCAAGAGAGAGGGATCTCTACTTGCCTTAAATGAGGCTGAATCTGACGGCGACGGCTAAGCGGCGCAAACAAAAGCAGACATCACATTTTGAACCTGATCAAGCACAACGAAGGCGACATAGCATAAATTACTACGCTAACACATGTTTTCTACAACGCGGAATTTTAAATAACGAGGGTTTAGGAAATTACCTCCCTCAAAAGTGAGGGGAGAAGAGATTATCACGCGGATACGGAGACTTGGCGGCGCTTGGCTAGGAGAAACCCTAAATCTGAAAGGGCTTTGCGTGATTCCACCAATTGAATCGAGGAGCGACACCGGAAATCGAGAACAAGACACAGTTGGACGATTTTAAAATGGCAAAAACTTAAAATCACGATTCACACGCAATTTGGAACACTAAAATTTCCAAACAAACGCAAGGAAATCTGAAATAGGAGGGGAAGGAGGAATTCCTTACCCAAGAAAACCAAATCCGGGCCCAAGGAGGAGGGGAAGAAACCCTAGGCGCTCTTCTTGCAAAGTCGGCCCAATCGGAAGGGAAGAGTGCTGCCGGAGGGAGGAAAGTTGTTGTCCACGAGAAGGAGGAGGGGTTGCCAGCCTAAGACTGCTGGAGGGAGGAGATTCGCGGCCAGAGCAAGAGGAGGCAGGGCTGCTGGAGAGGCCACAGTCGGCCCTTGCTGCTGGAAGGAGAAAGGAGGAGCTGAAGACGGCTCCTTGGGGGAAGAAGGAGCATCCGACCAAGGAAGAGAGACCACCGACCAGAGGAGGAAGAGCAGGAGGAGGCGACGACCACGGCTGGAGGAGACGCCGCCGTCTGGAAGAAGAAACAGGAGGAGAGGCGGCGAGTTGCGAGCGGGAGACGGGAGCAGAGGGCAAGCGGGAGATCGACGCGCGGGAGACGGGAGCCCTAGCAGAGCGGGATCGGGATTTAATCTGGAGGGCTGCTCGGGATAAAACAGAGGAGATAAAAGGAAAACCCTAGTAGGGTTAATTACCAAAATGCCATTAAATTAACCCGCCACTTGATTTTGATTTAAAATCTTGGGTTGTTACACCACATCATAACCTTGACCACGTAATTTTGAGAATCTAAGCCCGTGCTTCATAAAAGTTGATCAATAACTCCTTTAAGTGATAATGCAGTAGCATCTAGTACATGAACAAAACCAAGAAGTCGTTCAACAATAGTCCCTTTCGTATCAATATACCGTAAAACAATTGTCATTTGCTCCTTAGTTGAAATATCACGAGATTCATCAACTAAAATGGCAAAACACTCTTCTCCAATCTCTGTAATAATTGTTCTTGTTGTTTCATTTGCAATTGCAGAAACTATTTCTTTCTAAATCTTTGGTGCTATTAATTGACAGTTACTTGGGGCATTTTCTCTCACAACAACTTTAACATCATCATTATTTGAAGCAAGAAAATCTAGTAATTGTAGAAAGTTTCCTTTGTTTAGTGATTCTTTTGACTCATCATGCCCACGGAAAGACAATCCTTGACATAAAAGAAAACGAATATAGTCAATGGATGCACATAAGCGAGCACGGTATTCAAAAATTTGTTTTCTTCCTGTCTAGTAAATGCATTCTGAATACTTTGTTTTTGATCCATGAAATTGTCACACATCCTTTTGGAATCATTATGTGCACTGTTGTGTTTTCCAACATGTTTTTTAAGTATAGTTTTACCTTTCCAATATCTAAATCCACGATTGATAAACGTTAGATCACAACCATTTTGGGGAAAGACATAACAATACAAACAAAATCCTGCATCTTTAGCTTCGCTATACTCCAGCCAACCCTTAAATTCACTAAACCAATCTTTATTAAATCTTCGAGCTTTTTGTCCCATTAAAGTTTGTGGAAATTGAGCTAAACGTGGTTGACATGACCCATTTTGTAAGTAATATCTTCTCACTGAATCTTGAACATTGACCTCATAACTTGATATCGGTTGCCGCAAACCTGGATCTGTGAGTAAGTTCTCTAAGTTAAACTCAATTCGAGGCCTCTTACACTCTAAGTTCTTTGCTACTGATTTTGAAAAAAAACTTCTCCATCACAACTCACAAAATCACAACAACAATTGAATCCCTATTAATTGACATTCATAAGAAAACAAGAAATAAAATAATATTGTGCAGAATTAAAACAAAAATCCTAACTAAATACAAATCATGAACTCACAACAAAGATATGACAATGTGTATGAAATAAGAGAATGCTAACCTGGCTTTATTCCAAGTAGTCTGTGCTCAAATATTTGACAATGCCAACTAACCGGATAATTTGTTTGCTGAAGAAAGATAAAAGTAAATTAATTTGAGATCAAAGGGATTGCACATTACAATATAGGGAACATAGCGCATTGGGTACAATAATGACAGAATATAGCAAAAGCAATAGCTCGATTAACTTATTATAGCAATGCAGGTTCACAATTGTATGTTAAGAAGAAGTGGCTTTGCATTCACATATAACAATACCTAAATCTGGCAATTTATTGTTCATAACTTTTATAGGATTCATCATGATTGATGAACCAATACTGTTAAGTGGCTTGCAACCACAACAGAACTAGAATGTCGCGAAGCAATTATTGACAAACACGACTGAAGCCACACATACCTCAGGTTATAATAGACTCAGAAGACAAAAAAATCGCTTAATCCATTTTGAAACCCTCATATTCTCAGCTTCGCAGATTCGCAGAAGGAGAAGAAGAAGAGGACTTTCGCAGCTTCGCAGATGGATTCGCAGCTTCTCCTCTTTGCAGATGGATTCGCAGACGGCTTCTCCTCTTCGCAGATGAATTGCAGATGGGCGGAAACCCGGCGGCCAGCGGAAGCGAAGAGGATTCGCAGTTTCTCCTCTTCGCAGATGGATTCACAGTTTCTCCTCTTCGCAGATGGATTCGCAGCTTCTCCTCTTCGCAGATGGATTCACAGATGTCTTCTCCTCTTCGCAGATGAATCGCAGATGGGCGGAAACCCGGCGGCCAGCGGAAGCGAAGAGGATTCACAGTTTCGCAGGCGGAACCGCGGAAACGAAGCGGAAACAAATCGCAGATGACCTAATTTAGTGATTATTTTTACCCGGGCACGTGCCCGGGTGTGCCCACACGTGGGTCCGCCGATGCGCCAAGGGGTGGCCCGCTCTCCATCATTAATCCTACGACTGAAATTGTTGTTGATCCCCATCAGTTTCTTCCTTCAAAGCTTCTTAACTTTTCGGTGCCACCTCTGCCACATTTATTGCGTTGATGTAGCATTATCTGATGCCTTGGGGCTACACAAGCATATATTTGCTTTCCGCTTGAACTGAATTTGACAGCTTGGTTATTGCCTTGTATTCGTTCAATAGTGATCTGCCGAAAATGTTGTAACTCTTGGGGGCATCTACCATGACAAATTGACATATTTTCTCAGTCCTTCCACGATGATCGACCGGGTTCATTCCTCCTAATCTCCTTTCTCGCTACTGTGAGACCAGACTAGGGTATGTTACAATGGTATGACGGTGAATGCCCTCCGCTTTGATGATGTGTGGTGCTATGTCAGATTCATGATTTAATTTTTTTCCCCAGAATACTCTCCCCCAACTTGCCTTCCTGGAGGAGTTGATGTTGGTGCCTCCAACGATGGAGCTGATTCCTCCGACAGTATCAACACCTTGTGGCTCCTCTTACTCTCCACCATGTGTCATCATGAATCTCTTTTCCAATCTCTTAGGCTTCACTAGAAAAATTCTTTAAGCATCGCTTGATCAGACTCCCCACGAGCCTGCAAGGAGTGTGTAAATCTTCAGTGGTGTGGTCCGGGTTGCCATGGCACTCATAATAAAGCTCATGTTTGCGAGTACCAAGGCAGGCTTGGTAGGGGTGGCCCGTGGTAATAAAAGTTGCACCCTAATTGTATCTTTGCATGTCATCTTTTTGTACTTCTGCAGAGGCTCCTGAAATTCTTTCCCTGGGGCCCAAGAGAATTCGTTGTTGGGCAACTGGAATTGTTGTTGGTCCTAGCATTACAGATGTTGCGGTTGCTGTTGGCATTGTTATTGTTGTTGGTATTGCATAATGCATTGCGGCAATTGTTGTTACTTCTAGAATGTCAGCAAGTTAGGCTTGATGTTTCAGGGAGGGGTAATCGGGGGTTGGTGAGAACTCATCTCCTATTGTTGACTTGTCTCTCCCTTCAATACCAGCTTCTTGAGCTGCACGAGCGAGTACACGAACCCTATGTTTGTCGCCTCCCCATCAATGCTTGTAGCTTGCCTCCCAACGCTATTCGAAGCATGTTGGGATCCACATCATAAATCTCAAAACATTTTCCTGGAAACAATCTACTAAATCACTCGACAATCCATGAAATCGCTCTGACACTTCCTCCTTTTTGATGTTGAATAAGGTTTGTGCCCCCTAGTTCCTATTCTTCGAGGTTACAAAGTGCATCAATAGTGCACGCTTAAGATCACTAAAGATGACAATGAAGCCTTGGGACAATCAGTATAACCGTCTGTTATCCTTCCTTTCCAAGGTCATCGACAACAATATGCATTTTAAATATGCATTTTAAATATGCATTTTAGCATATTAGTTAAATTTAGCAGGGAGTTGGAGGATTCAAAACTTTTAATGGGTTGACGGGGCCGCTCCTCCTGAATAAGTGGGAGAAACTGACCTCCCTATACTCGTTTGACACGAGGTTCACAAGATCTCATTTTGAAGTTGATTGTGCTCCTCCATTTAGTTGTCAACTTTAGAATGGGTGAGCGGCCTTGTAAAGACGCTCGTGATGGACTCGATGGCACTAGATCTCATTTCTGAAGTTGTAGTAATTGTGCTCCTCCGTATATGGGTGTGCGTACTCATTGCAGACAAATGCTAGTGTCAACCTTGGAACTGATGAGCAGCCTTGTAAAGACTCGTTGAGTATTATCCGCCCGACCCCCTTAGATGGGCAATGCATAATGAGTTATCAGGATCGTCTGCACATGCGTCAGAGTTATTGCCCTCGATAATGTCTCCACCATGCATATGGGGCTGATCATCATAGTTTGCAGTGTTAGGAATTTTATCGGCTGAAATTTTTTCAGGATCCATGTCACTTTGTTCTCTTGTGGTGTTGCCACTCCGGTGTTGTTGTGTCATCGCTTTATTTCTATCCATGATCAAATCTCCACACTCATTGCACCGGTTGAATAATCCGCTCAACTGCTTGAAGATGGGACTTTCGAGGAGCATTCATGTACCGACTAACCACATCGACAACGAAGGAGATGTCTGACCGAGTCACAATCAGATGTATAAGCTTACTTACCAGTCGACGATAGTACTCAGGATTAGGTAGAGGAGGATTAAATACAGACTCGTGAGCAGAGAGTTTGAGACTACGTCCATGGCGTGCCATTTGACTTATAGTCCCGGTTTTCGTTATCTTGTAAAATATTAGTGCAGTACTTTCGTTAGGATTTAGTCCATCATGCTGCTGGGCTACCTCAATATTTAGAAAGTATCTGAGACGTCTCAATTCCTTGGTATGAAAGTGGGATGCCAAGTACTTTTTAATCATAGTGATGTTAGTTAAATCATCACCAGTGATCGTGATATCATCAACATAAACAAGAAGAATCTTGATACCTTCGCGCGGTGATGGGTAGGCAGGGAGAAGTTCATTAAGCTACGAGTAAAACCAAAGACCTAAACCAATTGAATTTTTCGAACCATGCCCGAGAGATTGCTTCAGGCTAGAGATAAATTTTCTTAGACAGAATACAAGTGACTCCCCCATAGTCTCAAATCTAGGTGGTTGTTGCATATATGCAATCTCAGTCAAATTGTCATTAAGGAATGCAATCTTAATATCAAGTTGATGCAAATGCTTACGATGATGGACTGCCAAAGAGATTAATATCCGAACTATATTAATCTTGGCCACTGGAGAAAACGTCTCCTCATAATCAATGCCATGTCGCTAAATGAATCCATTGGACACAAGACGCGCCTTTAAGGGCTCAACAAAGCTATCTAGTTGGTACATAACTGTGAATACCCATTTATACCAGACTCGGGTCTAGCCATGAGGAAGTGACACCAACTCCTAAGTCTCGTTGACCCATAGAGCCGTCATCCCATCATTCATAGCTGCTCCCCACCCCTGATGCTGGAGAGCCTTTTGTACAGAAGAAGAGGTGTGAATAGAAGATAATAAACATACAAACCTGTGTAGTGGAGGAGAAAATAGTGAAGCGCAACATAATGAGAAAGCGGGTGAGCAATTCAGGAGCCTGTGTCATCATGGAGAGTTGTGAGCAAAATCATCACCAGGAGCAACATCAGTAGTGGGCGGCTAGCTTGTGGCATTCTGACGAGTATAATGACAAGCATAAACTTGTAGTATGAGAGGCGGTCGTGATGTCGGCATAATAAATGTAGGTGTGCAGTTAATGGGGACATTGGAATGAGGTGAACCAGCTAGTGTTTCCACTGAAATACGAGAGGAATAGAAAGCTTGATCGTAGATGTCACAGCTTTCTGATCACTTGGATAGTAACATACATATCCTTGAGTTCAAGAGTACCCTGTAAAAATATACTAGGTAGCCTGAGTGTGGGGCCAACTTATCCCGTGGAGGATCAAAATGATGAACAAAACACACACGCCCAAAGACTCTAAGAGTTAGAGAGAAAAGAGGTGTGAACAAAAGAGGATGGAGAACGAGGTGGCAAAGTTAAGGACCGTTGACGACATATGATTAATTAAATAGCATGCAATAGTGATTGCAAAGTTCCAATAGATCTTTGGAACCTTCATTTGAAACAATACAACGAAAATGATCTCGCGAAGAGATTCTGAGAGTACCAGGATTGCCAATCGAGAGGTATCGATAATCTTGCAGAATTGTCGATCGCGAGGTTGATGAGCTCTGTGAGCTCGATGATGGTGCAGCGAGAACCGACGAGTGCTGCAAGCCTTTTATGAGCGGTGAGCTTAGGCGAGCTTTGTGAAAAACGGCGAGATCAAGGGCAGGTTTTGTGAGTTTAGGCGAGCTCAAGCGAGAACCGGCTTAAGCAAGGAAGGTTTTGCGAGTCCTTGCGAGAGCCGAGAGACGCCAGAGGCGGGTTCTGTAAGATCCGTTGAGCTCAAGCATGAGCTGGGCGAGTAATGTGGAGAGAAATCAGAAATCAGCAATGTGGAGAGAAAATGTCAAAAATGCGTAACAATTGTATTATTGCATGTAAAGTAAATACAAGTACATTTACACTTTATTTATAGCTACTACTGGGAGTGAAATAAAAACTCCATGCAAAATGTGATACTAATATCTATAAAAGATGAAAAGACTCCTACTGGGCCATTGTTAGTAGGTCTTTACAATGGGCTTCTGTATACCTCCTCCATCTACATTCTATAATATACATATAGTTAACTTATTTCATAAAAAATATAAGGGTAATAGCATCCTAGTCAATTAAATGCTTAAAGTAGTTACTCAAATGTAGGTCATATTTGAATAATTAAAAACTTGGCAGTTATGAACTAAGGTTTTTATGCAATTCTTTAAGTTGAAACCAATATATAAAACGTTTTGAAATCTTTATATAGTTCATGTTTTTTTTTTCGCCATCATGGATCCCTGGATGTGGGATGTAGTTTGGGCAATCATAAACAGAGTGCTAGTGTGATTCGTATTTTAATCAATGCATTTATAATATTTTCCCAGCTTATATGACTATTTGATTGCTTTACTGATGGATATTGTGTGGAAAAATGTTATTAATGTTTACCAATTTTGGCTCAGGATATGAGAAGGAACTATATAAGAGACAGAATGAGAAGCGGGCCAATGAGACTGAGGCTTATTTATGGTCTGTTTCTGACATGTGAGGACATGAACTGAGCTTCTACCTGACAGGTGTCACGAAGGCGAAATTTGTGTAAGTTAATGAGTTTTTTCATGATGCGAAAATCTTTTCATATAATGAGGGAGTGCAGATCCTCTGTAGTATAGATGTAGCTGTAGAGGTTCAGGTCTATTATCTTTCCATCCGGTCGACGGAAACATAAGAATCATCTTCTAATGTGATTTTCCGATTGAATCGCGGCCATCAAAAGCGGATTGTATGGCTATATCGAGGCAGCCACACCTTTTTTTGTTACCACCATAGCTGGAGAGGATCTGCACCCACGGCGGGGTTATGACATTTTAAATTATTATTCATTTTGCTTTGCCTTGAAATTGGGATGTGGGATATTTATAATATTCTCACGTCTTCTTCACATATGTTCAATTAATCCTTTATGGCACCCTAAAATCTCTTTAGTAGTATTATAGCTGTGGAGGTTGATTTTACTTTACATCGATGAGTACTTGGAAAAGTTCCAGGTTCTCCTGGCTCGGACTCCATCGGTGCTTCCGTCCCAGCAGGTTCCCATCTTCACAGCGGGCCTACATGAGTGTCTTCGCCTTGATGTGGAGTTCCAGGCCCCTACTGATCTCACCATCGCGATGAGCCTCGCATGAGGATGCGAGAAGCGCCTTCTCCTTGATCGACATCCGGGTCTCTACAGGGATACCGCAGGTGCCTTTCGTAGTGGCGGCAGTGGCAGCAGTATTACTCTGGGGCAACCACCCCCCGGGCCTGCTAAGGGGCTCGAACCGAGCCGCCCTCCCTTCCGTCGCTGCCTATTGGTCTCCGAGATGACAGAGCGTCGCGCGAAGGGTCTATGTTTCAACTTCGACGAGACTTTTGGACCGGGCCACATGTGCAAACGACTCTTTTGGGTGGAAGTAGACGACCCATCTGACGACGATGACGATGACCCCGACATGGGGACTCAAGAGCTTTCCTTCCATGCCATCCAAGGCCCTCATGAAGGGCATACCATACATATGGCCGTTACTCTTAGAGGCCAGACGCTCCTTTCCCTTATGGACTCATGCAACACTCACAACTTTATCCGCCAGATACAGCTCACCGCCTTCACCTTTCGTTCACACATCGCAGTCGGGTGCAGGTATCGGTGGCCAACGACCACCAGATGGAGTGCCCGTGTATTTGCCGTAGAGTTCTCATAGTGGTGGGAAACCACCACTCCGTCGTCGATCTTTTTGTGGTGGACCTTCAGGGATTCGATGTGGTACTTGGCGTTCGTTGGCTCAGGACTTTAGTGCCACTGACGTGGGACTTCGACCGCCTCACTATGAGTTGGTACCAGGGGGCACAACGGATTGAGTGGCATGACCATCCCCTGTTACTGAGTATGACTTCCTTCGCGATACACGACGATTTCCACCCTCCAGTGATGTCCTCTCCGCGGTCGTTCCCTCCGACCTCTAGCAGTTACTCTACTACTTTGCCGAGACATTTGTCGCCTCGGTTGGCCTTCCGCGACCACGCAATCAGGACCATCGTATCTGCCTCCTCCCAGGCACATCTCCAGTGGTCGTCCGCCCATACCGCTATCCCTTCCTCCAGAAGGATGAGATTGAGCGACATTGTACAACAATGCTACAACAGGGGATCATCTGCCGCAACGTCTTACCATTCTCCTCGCCGGTCCTTTTGGTGCACAAAAAGGATGGCTCTTGGCGTTTTTGCGTTGACTATAGGGAGATTAACGCGAAGACGGTGAAAGACAAGTTTCCGATTCCGGTGGTAGAGGAGCTCTTGGACGAGCTACATGGCGCCCGCTTCATCTCCAAATTGGCTTTGTTTTCAGGTTACCACCAGGTACGGATGGCATCCGCAGACGTCGAAAAGACGGCCTTTCGGACGCATCATGGGAACTTCGAGTTCTTGGTGATGCCTTTCGGCCTCACGAATGCGCCCTCCACATTCCAGGCTTTGATGAACGAGGTATTCCAACCCTTGTTGCGTAAGTCGGTCTTAGTATTTTTAACTATATTTTGGTATACAACAAGTCCCTCGCAGATCATCTGCAGCATCTCCGCATTGTTCTTCAGCTGATACACCAGCACCGACTCGTCCTCAAGGCTTCCAAGTGCTCGTTTAGCAAGGAGAGCGTCGCTTACCTGGGGCATATCGTGCATACCCAGGGAGTATTTGCGGATCTGGAGAAGATTCAGGGCGTGGTGGCGTGGCCCACCCCTCAGACACCTCGCGACCTCTGCGGATTCCTCGGCTTGACCGGATATTACCGCCGCTTCATTTAAGGGTACAGTACCATTGCGGAGTCAATTGTGGCACTATTGCAGAAGGACTTCGCATGGAGCGACACCGCCACTGCAGCTTTTCAAGCGCTCCAGAGGGCCCTGATGTCCGCCCCCCGTCTTACATCTACCAGACTTTTACCAGGAGTTCCAGGTGGAGTGCGATGCCTCCAGTCAAGGATGTGGGGATGTCTTACAGCAGGGGGACACCCTATTGCGTACTTCAGTCGCCGCACTGCCCTCCACCATCAGAAGCTCCCTGCTTACGAGCAGGAATTGATCGGATTAGCCAAGGCCGTACAACACTGGCGGCCATACCTCTGGGGCCGCACTTTTGTGATCCGCACCGATCATTTCAGTTTGAAGTATCTGCTAGAACAACGCCTCACCACCGCCCTGCAACAACGATGGGTTAGCAAGCTTCTCGTGTTTGGCTTTCGGGTGGAGTACAAGGCGGGAGCCTTGAATAGGGCGGCTGACGCTCTTTCTCGCCACGAGCACACTACTGAGGGGGCTCTTTTCGCCATTTTCGCCCCTACTGCTGCCCTGGCCACCGCCCTGCGCCAGAAGATTCAATCCTTGCCACTTGCCTCGGAGCTCCACCGCCGTATTGAAGAGGGACTCACACCTCCGTGTTGGACCGCAAGGGGGGCCTCATATTCTACAAGGGGCGTCTCTTCCTAGAGGACACTTCCCCTCTGATTCAGACCATCTTGGAGGGCACGCATGGCCGTCAACTTAGAAATTAGAAGAGCAAGAAAAAAAAACGTAAAAACGAACCTGAGGAAGATGTCGACTTGTCAAGGAGAAATCGCCTTTAGGGTTTTCGCACAGAGCAGCAAACGATCCAGCGACGGTAAAAAGTAAAAAGTTGGGGTAAATTCTATCGCTTATATCCCCATTCTACATCGGTTTATATATAACCGCTGTCTATTGTAACATTCCGTGTACAATAGACAACGGTTTATATATAAACCGCTGTCTATACCCCTAATTTTAAAAAAAAAATGAGGCGGCCTTCGCCTTGTTTTCAATCGGCCGACTGGACGCCTAGGCGTCGCCTAACATTTGCTTGCCTTATTGTCGTCTAGGCGTCCGCCTTGTCGCCAAAGCGTCAAGGCGGTCGGGGCTCGCCTTGGTACGCCTTGACGCCATGAAAAGAATGGCGGTCGTGAACGTGGTGATTATGAACCGTCGTTCGTGAACGCCCGACCTCACCTAAGGAACTTCATCCATTTTTATTTTCAAAACTAGTTTTCTTTTCTTGGTGGCGGTCATAACCGTTGTCATGCCAAACATACATTCTACGATGGTGGCGTTTTTGTCCAAACTCACCGGAGCAAAATCACCGCGCCAAACGGAGCCTAAATCATTACATTATTACACAATTATTTCCTCACACAATTACATCATTGCATCATCATCTCATTTGAACTTTGAAGTTTTGTGAATAATCATTTTAGAAGATCAAAATTGTTAAGGTTTACAATTTGCTGTATTTGTTCTTGCAAGTAATTCTGCTGGTTCTGTGTTGCATGCAGGAAGGCAATTCTTCGCCCACTCTTTTATCAGCTGGGAAGTTGATAAAACTCCGATAATTTGTATTCTTGGTCGGTCGAAGACCCCCCGACAGTTGTATTTTTCGCCCTGTTGGGGGAATATAGAGAACTAGGCAAGGCTGCCCACCGGCGTATTCTCCGTCGCAAGCTCAGACAGATTTTTCTGCGGCCTTCTCGTAAGAAGCTGCGATTGTGCAAAGGGTTTCTCATGATGCTCTCCTTGAAATCACACATAATTTACAATTTGATGTAACGTATTAACTATATTAAATTAATTAAATTCTAATTACATTGTCGCAGTATTTATATAGTTGTTACATCGTATATTTAGTATTATAAACTTTAATTAAATATTATAATTAAGAGTAAAGGTTTAAAATGGAAAGAAAAAAATCAGTTCATCAAAGATATTTCAGTTCATCAGCACAAGTCCCCGAGGAATCCAGGAGATATTTCCATCTTGGGTAGGTTTTACTTATTCGGTACTTTGGCTCCGTTTGGCTTGGTGGCGGCGTCATGAATGCGGTGGTTATGAATCATCGTTCGTGAACGCCCGACCTCACCCACCTCACCCAAGTAACTTCATCCACTTTTATGTTCAAAACTACTTTTCTTTTCTTGACTAGTTTTCTTTTCAAAACTAGTTTGAAAACTAGTTTTCTTTTCAAAACTAGTTTTCTTTTCAAAACTAGTTTTCTTTTCTTGAAGAGGCTACTGTGCAGTGTGAATATAATTTTGTCAGTATATATGAAGATTTTGATGCCTCTAAGAAGATGACTTCAAATCT
Source organism: Dactylorhiza incarnata (assembly GCA_033032865.1). Classification (NCBI taxonomy): domain Eukaryota; kingdom Viridiplantae; phylum Streptophyta; class Magnoliopsida; order Asparagales; family Orchidaceae; genus Dactylorhiza; species Dactylorhiza incarnata. The sequence goes on from JAWHQI010001639.1 coordinate 20,519, forward strand.
GATGGGCATTCCCAATTCTATGGGAAGCCCTTCATCTAATGCAGCAAGGGAAAATGAGTCATCTATATCTAAAAAGATCCCAGAAGACCTTTCTCCCAAAAATCCACCTTGAAAAACTGGATTGCTCCTACCATTTCTGAACCTTAAGTTGTTGTCATTCCCGTTCCCTCACCCGGTTTTCTTCCTACCCCAGTTGATAAAAGGGATACTCAATCTTACCAAAGAAGAGGTCATATGATTCCAGACCAATATGAGAAAGATTTACAAAAGGACAGAGGAAGAAGCATAAGCTTATGAAATCTTATTTAGCTCCAACTCCTAAGTATGGTATTCCAAAGGATGCTCTTGCTTCTACCTCCACCCAGAAAAGACCCTGAGTGGGAAGCAATATGTGAATAGGGTAGAAAAGAAGCTGAAAAAGATTGGGAGAAAGTCATAGACTTGCTGAAGAAAGAAGACAAAGGTTCATTGACAGTGCAAAGAAAGACAAAAGAGGAACTACTACAGGAAGCTATTAAAATCCCAGAGGGGTTGTTTGACTTAAATGAATATACATCTCTTCATCCAGATGCACAAGTCCTAGAGGCATCCAGGAGATATTTCCATCTTGGTTAGGCTGTACTATTGAAATGGTACATGTACCTTATGTAAAGGATATTCCTGTAGGGCATGAATTTGAAGCAATCAATGAAATGATAGATGTGGTGATCAGTAAATGATACCAATTGAAGGCAATTTCTTCTTCTGATGAAGAAGAACTTAAGAAAATTATAAAAATCAAGAAAGGCATTGAGGAGCATCCTACTGGAGCAGAGAAATGCACTCTGATTATATCAGGGCTACTCAAGACAAGCTCATTGGACCTTGTTTTGAGTTTGGAAATTCCGCATTCACCGTGTCGAAAAGCACTAGGTAGATGTTTGCAGGTGATGGGGATTCTTTTTTAGTATGGAAAACTCTCTTCTTCGCTTTGCCCGCTTTCTTTCTCAAGATGGTTAGAAGCATGGTGTTTAAAGATCAACACCATGCTTCTCATGGTGTTTAAAGATCAACATTGGAATTGAATGGAGATGCGATGGAAGGTGGGGAACCGCACGGCGGATTTCTCCAATGTTGCATGAAGAAGCACAAATTGTATGCGGTCAAATCTTGCGTCGTTTCTCAGCAAATGATAGAGCGGTTGGCTGTTAATTGATTGGTCGGGATTCAAAGTCTGCTTAGAGAGATTCGATTCATTCTTCGTGAGAGAATTTATACTGAGTGAGAGTTTACTTTGATCTTTAGAAGTAGCTTTGCTCATACTTTCTGTGTGAAGCTGAGATTCTTTTTAATTGTGCAAGTTGACAATGATTCATGGTGTGAATAAATTTGCGGGACCAAATTCTCTCACCTCTTGAGCCTTCAAACACATTCTCCGCATCTTGATTTATTTCCAGCGTAGACATTAAGGCTCTCTTTGTGACAGCTCTTTCTATTCAAAAAGATCTATTCGAACTGCAAAAGTTGTTTTTTAGGTTGTTTGAGGCTCTGTTTGGGAGGGGTGCATCGCACCGCTGTTTTCTGAATAACCGTGCCAAACATCGTTTTAAGAAGGGCGGTGGCAAAATAGATTTAGGAAAATAACCTGATTTTTGCATCTTTTCTCACCGTGGACCACCACCCACGATTCGGATTCAAAAAGCGGTTTCGCCCTTTCCCCTTTCACACTCTTTCCGCCTTTCCGAAACCCGTGATTCGTTCTTCGTGCATTTCTCCTCCAACGAGAGTCTCCTCCAGTTCGCACGATTCGTTCTTCGGCCATAGCAAGCAACATCGAGGAGTCACCGGCCTCTCTCATCCATTTCGACGACCTCTCTCCTCATCCATTCAAGCTTCTGATCTTCGATGCCCTAGGAAATCCTCTCGCCAGTTTGACGACATCAGCTGAAGCAGCGGCCGACTAGGAACAAGTCTATGTTTTCAAGCATATAAATTTGATTGCTCATCATCCTTTACTTGATTATTCACTTGCGTGATTATTTCTGGGATTGATGTGTTTATCATATTATTTTCATGATGCTAGTAGATGGAAGATATTGTTGTTTATATATATATATTTTTTAATATGAAAATAGGGTATTTGATACTTAGCAGACAGTGAAATTGTAGATACTAAAGAACTAATTTGTCGATTTATCTTATACATTTCAAATTCATTTGAAGTCATGGATTTTTATCAGGTTTATGAAGTCAATTTTCGTTAATAGATTTTTTCACTACTGTTTCTTCGTACATTTAGAACATTTTTCAATTTCTGAACTGCACTGGGAACGATGCATTTCCAAACAGTTTCACTGATTTTTCTATCATTATGCAAAACATCAGATTTTCTCACAACTGTTTTCCCCGTTGATTCTATCATCGCTGCAGCTAGTCCTGTTCAAAAAGCTTGATCGGGCCGGGCTGGGACCAGGTCGATTGGGCCCGGGCTTCTTGCCAACCGGGCTCAGCCCGGGCTTCTTGCCAACCGGGCTCAGCCCGGGCTTCTTGCCAACCGGGCCGGGCTTGGGACCTCTCTCAAAGAGGGGGCTTGATAAGGCCCTCCAGGCCGGGCCGGGCTGGACCTGGGCCCGCCTGATTTCCACGCCTAGATAAGGCGAGATTTTAATCCCGCCCGCCAGTGGCAGGATTTTCAAGGGAAATCCCGCCAGCTGGCTGGATTTCAATGGAAATCTCGCCAGGAGGCGAGATTTCCCGCCGGCTGATATGGGGGCCCTGTAAGGCCCCCAAGCCCGACCTAGGCCCGGGCTGGGCTTTTCCCGGGTCGGGCCTAGTCGGGCTTTTCTTCGGATCGGGCCCGATATTTTTGAACACGCCTTGCTGCAGCCGAGCAAAACAGAACCTGAATGAGGAGCTTCTTCAAAAGTGTTTCTTTAAGAAAGGAGTTTAGATTCTTGATATATCTGCTTTTAGATTTTTCTTATTTATTAACTTCTCTACATATCAATTCACTATGTTGGATTAATAATTTTACCATTTTTATTTTTTTACAATCCTTGTTTGAATCAAGCATTTTCACTCGGGCGCATGTTTTCGAGCTGACATGTGTGTTCAAATGGGCGCGCATTTTTGTTCGGGAGTGCATTTTCGACTGGCTCGCGATTTTGGTCGGGCGAATGTTTTCGGACGGGCGCGTGTTTTCGGCCGGGCGCGCTTTTTCCGCCGAGCGTGTGTTTTTGTCGGGCGCGCGTTTGCGGCCGGGCGTACATTTTAGGCCGGGCGGGTGTTTTCGGTCGCGCATGTTTTCGGTCAGGCGTGCATTTTCAGTCGGGCAAACGTTTTCGCCTGGACGCGCATTTTTGCTAGGACTTGCGTTCTCTGCCGAGCGCGCATTTTCAGCCGAGTGCACATTTTTCGATTGCGCGCGCGTTTTTGCCATGCACGCGTTTTCGCTGGGAAAGTGTTTTCGGTTGGGAATGTGTTTTTCGGCCGAGTGTATGTTTTTCGCCGGGCACACATTTTCGTTGGGCGTTCGTTTTCACTTTTACAACTTTTCAAACAACAATATTTTTATTGAAAAATACGTAACAATATTTCAGTTATAAAATAAAACAGCTTTCCAACAGCTGTTATACAAAACATTCCACAACTTTCTAATCAACAATTTTTTTTGCTCTATTCTTACAATAGTTTTTTCATCAACATCAGTTGCCCCAAACAAACCCTAAGACTCCGTTTGTTTTGGTTGTTGCTGATCGAAAAGGAGTTGTTATAAATGGAGTTTGGAAAATGAACACTTTTTGGAAAATGAAGTTCTCAGTACAAATCTGTTTGTGTAAAATGAAATTTGCAGAGCTGTTCGAAAAGAGTGAATAAAAAACTGTTTGGTCAAAACAGAGTTTTGCAACAAAAAAATTGAAATGAAAAATCACGAACAATGACATAAAATATAATAATAGTTTTTAAAAGTTATTATAAGAAAGGATCACCTTTCTTGTTATTTCCCGGTTCCAGGTCCACTCCTTAGGAACAGTGCATAATGTATCACCTAAAAAGTGAACACGTGAATATTTTAGATTCACCATGGTGGTATGCAGAACTAGTTTGGCCATCTGCAGTGTCGGCGGCCTTCTCCTACTCCTTGTCGGCGGCGTGATCTTCTCTCGCATCCCACTTACACTCCGCTTCCTTCTGCTTGCAATGCCCGCTTCTATTTCGTTAGCTCCTCCTTCCGTGTCCGCCTCACTGTTATCTTCTCTGCCTATAGAAGAATCAAAATATATAAGGATGTGAAGGTTGATTCTTGATGAATATAGTGATTAAGGCTGTGTTTGGCTTGACTTATTTGCTCCGATGAGGTTGGGCAAAAACGTCACTGTCATAGAATGTATGTTGGTATGACAAATGCTACAACCGTTATAAAAAAAAGAAACTAGTTTGGGGCATAAGATTTTGTCATGACAATGACGTTTTTGTCCAACCGGTGAAAATAAGCTGCGCCAAACGCAGCCTAAGAAAGCACAGGAGAGAGGACATTTTCTTGAACAATTTGAGCTGTCCATTTTATATTGACTGTACAACCCGTATTCGGCGAGTAGAGCCGAGGGCACCTGGCGAGTAGGCCGATGCCTCTCTCGGCGAGTAGAGCCGAAGGCACCTGGCGAGTAGGCCGATGCCTCTCTCGGCGAGTAAAGCCGAAGGCACCTGGCGAGTAGGCCGATGCCTCTCTCGGCGAGTAGAGCCGAAGGCACCTGGCGAGTAGACCGGTGCCTCCCTTGGCGAGTAGAGTCAGGAGGCCTGGCGAGTAGACCGGTGCCTCCCTCGGCGAGTAGAGTCAGATTCTGGGGAATAGAATCATCCGGGCACCCCCGGTGGTCTGCCTATAGCCCTTCGGGACAGCGGAGTCTGGCTATCTGCAGACCAATTTGGAGTGCGTTTAGCAAAATAGTAAGGCGGAGTTACGCTATCCGCAGGTCATCCGGACCATTCTACCCATGGGAAGTCTTTCCCTATAAATAAGACCCATTATGTCTCAATCAGCACAGATCCACCCCTTGAGAGAGCCTGTGCTTTCTTCCTTGTGCTGTCTGAGACAGGCTCAGCTTCTGGTTTTCGGGAGGGGAAATCAAGTTAGATTTCCGGGTTAGTGGCGGGACCTCCCCGCTGCAGCCAGTGGGTCATTCTTAGGGAGCTACCAACCAACCAGTGAGGGTTGGTTCTTAGTTCGGGACACTTAGTTCTAGGATCCGACGAGGAGAGAAGTAACTCAAGCTACTCCCCAAGTCTCGAACAAGTTGGACCGGTATCCGGGTTCCAACATTTTTGGTGCGGTGAGCGTGGACTGTAGCGAGAGAAGAAAATCTCATCTGACGATCCCATGACTGAACGTGACGAGCTGGGAACCGGCCAGGGGAACTCGCCGCCTTTGGGCGAGTTCGTGACCAAGAGTGTCTTCGAGCAGGGGATGAAGGCGATGGAGGATACCATCCGGAGGTTACTCACACCTCGTGCCGAGGTGGGAGTATCCCCCCTGTCGCAGTCGCCTCGCCCACGGAGGCAGGTCCTAGTCAGCGCCTCGGCAAGGAAGCGCTCCTAGGGGAGGAAGACCAGCCGCTCCGCGCGCGAGTGCTCTTTGCCAGCCCGACGGAGACTCGCCAGTCAGAGGGCGAGTACGACCAAGTTCGTCCCATCCGCCAGCTCGCCCCGCGCAGTCCTTTCTGCGAGTTGGTGCTGTCTGCTCCCATTCCTGCAGGATTCACAGAGCCCGCCATGAGTTTCTACTCCGGGAAAGAAGATCCCGTCAAGCATCTGCAGTGGTTTGAAGATATGGTCTCCATCAAGCCGATAACGGATCCCTTCAAATGTCGGTTGTTCGCCATAACCTTCCAGGAAAAAGCCAGAGATTGGTTCCACCAGTTACCGGCGGGAAGCATCTACGGGTTTGATGACCTGCGCAGAAGTTATTTGCTCCGCTTCTCCGCGTCCAAGAAGAGGAGGAAGGGTTCAGAAGATCTTTTCCTTATCAAGCAGAGACCCCAGGAGATGCTCGGGTCGTATTTGGATCGCTTTCAGGAGGAGATCCTCCTGGTCCAAGAGGTCCCTGGACATACCCTGATCTTGGCATTCAAGCTGGGGTTGCAGCCAGGGTTTTTCAAGATGGAGATCACTCGCAATCCCCCCCCCCTATCGTTCGAGGAGTTAGTCGATCGGGCCGGGAGGCAGATCGCGGGGGAGGCAACCAGCCTAGAGTTCGTGGCCAAGTTAGCCAGATTGGAGGGAGGGGAGAAAGAAGGAGAGGGGAGCGGTCGACGCGAGTCCAAGAAGAGAGGTGAGCCGAGAAGGCGAGAAGAGGAGGGATCCAGGGAAAACAGGGATCAGCGAGAACGGGAAAGGAGGTTCCGGGCTCCGCCTCGCCGGCCGGCCTGGAGACCTGCTGGAGGAGGCTACCAAGGGAGATCGGGAGGGAGGTACTCTCCGGAACGGCGAGACCGATGTCGCTCTCCCGAGCGGAGGCAAGGGCAGTGGAGGCAGAACCAAGCGCCGCCCAGAGAAGCTAATGTGATCAGGAGGGGACGAGGACGAGGAAGAGGGGGAAGGCCGCGACAGCCCCGAGGTGAAGAAGAGCGTCGGGCGATGCCCTACTGCGACTTCCATCAGGTAGAGGGCCACGCGACGGCCACGTGTCCTGAGTTCTTGGAGTTGAGGAGAGGAGCTGGAGGAGCCCAGGAAGGGCATGAGAGGCGAGAAGGAGACATGTTAAGGATCGAAGGGGGAGGAGCCCCCGCCCCAAGGAGGTGTGAGGATAGGGGGGATCTGGGAGCCCATGGGGGGATAGGGGTCATCCACGGAGGAGCAGGGTTGGAGGTGACCCGGAAGGGGAGCCTCAACGTCGTGTATCGGAAGAGTGTGGCCTCTACCTCCCAGGTTCCGCCACCGTCAGGAGAGATCACTTTCTCGGAGGAAGACATGTTGGGGAATGAAAACTCTTTCTGCGACGCGGTGGTGATCAAGGCCGCGGTGGAGAACTATACGATCTCTCGCATCCTGGTGGATAACGGGAGCTCCGTCAATGTCGTGTTCAAGAAAGCGTTTGATGCCATGAAGGTGGAAGAGAAGAGGGTTACCTCGACGGAAGGGCCGCTCTTTGGATTTTCGGGAGAGAGAAAGGAAGTAGAGGGAGGTGTGGAGTTGGTGGTGACGCTGGGAGGAACCACCAAGTGCTGCAGGTTCGTCATCGTGGACGCCCCCAGCAGTTACAATGCCATCATTGGCAGGCCGCTCATCAGCGCCTACAAGTGTGTGCCCTCCTCCTACCACCAGTGTCTCAAGTATAACCAAGGAGGTGTGCAGATCCGGATCCGAAGCGATCCCAAGGTGGCGAGGCAGTGTTATCTTAACGCTGTCAACATGGTCAGCTGGAGGGAGGAGGCAGAGGCGGTGGACCTGGTGATGGAGGAGATGGCGAGGCAGGAAGCGGCCGAAGAAGCAGAGGAGACGGCAAGGCTGGAGGCAGCCGAAGAAGTGGAAGAGAAAGAGATCCAAGCTGAAGGCGGGAGGCCGGGAAAGGTAAAGATCAGCAGGGAGCTGGAAGAGGAAGACAAGGAGGAGATCATGTCCTGCATCCAGAGGAACGCGGACATCTTTGCGTGGAGCGCGACCGATATGCCAGGTGTCGACGCGAACGTCGCCTGCCGCCATCTCAACCTAGATAAAGGAGTCCACCCCATCCAACAGAAGAAGCGAAAAACCGCCACCACCCTAGCCGAGCCCATCAGGGAGGAGGTCAAGAAGCTGCTCGAAGCAGAGTTTGTGTCGGAGATCCAGTACCCAGGCTGGGTCTCCAATGTTGTAATGGTGAGGAAGGGAGAGGGGAAGTGGCGCATGTGCATCGATTTTTCTATCCTTAATAAAGCTTGCCCCAAGGATTGTTACCCTTTGCCTAGAATCGACGAGCTAGTAGATTCGGCCGTCGGATTCCCTGTCATGAGTTTTTTAGATGCATTTTCTGGTTACCATCAAATCCGCATGCATCCACCCGACGTGAAGCACGTATCCTTCATTACCAACGACGGATGCTATTGTTATAAAATGATGCCATTCGGGCTTAAAAACGCAGGAGCAACCTATCAGCGCATGATGGACAGGGTGTTCAAAGAGCAGAAGGGGCGAAACTTGGAAGTATACGTCGATGATCTCATGGTAAAAAGCAAGAGCGTCGGGGAGCACCTCCATGACTTGGAGGAGACCTTCGCCACGCTGCGAAAGTATAAGATGAGACTAAATCCGGCCAAGTGCGTGTTTGGGGCTGGAAAGGGGAAGTTCTTGGGACACCTCTTGACTCCGGCTGGAGTAGAACCGAACCCGGACAAGGTGAAGGCGATCATGGAGATGGAAGCACCCAGGAACGTCAAGGAAGTTCAGCGCCTGACAGGTCGCCTAGCCGGGCTGAGCAGGTTCCTCTCCAGAGCAGGAGAGAAATGCTCACCTTTCTTCAAAACCCTCCGAGACAATAAAAAGTTCGAGTGGTCGGCAGAGTGTCAGGGAGCCTTTGAAAGCCTAAAACTCCAGTTGGCCCAGGTACCCCTGTTACAAGGGCCTAGAGAGGGAGAAGATCTCTTCCTATACATAGGGGTGGGGTCGGAAGCGGTAAGCTCGGTCCTGGTACGCGAGGAGGGGAAGCGCCAACTCCCCATTTACTACGTAAGTCGGGTCCTGCGGAAGGCAGAATTGCGATACCCCATCCGGGAAAAATTGGCGTTCGCCTTGATTGTATCGGCGCGGAGACTCCGACCTTACTTCCAGGCCCACCCGATTAAGGTAGTGACCGACCACCCTCTCCGCAATGTCCTAGAAGGGGTAGAGCATTCTGGCAGGATGGCGAAGTGGTTAGTAGAACTCAGCGAGTTTGACGCCGCCTACGTGCCCCGACTGGCCATGAAGGCCAAGCGGTGGCAGACTTCCTAGTCGACTATACCGCAGAAGTAGGCAAGGAGGAGATACCCCAGCAGGTGGCGTGGGAAGTGTTCGTGGATGGAGCGTCGGGGAGGAACTCATGTGGAGGAGGCATCATCCTGATCAGCCCTCAGGGCACTAGAATTGAGCAAGCCGTCAACATTCACTTCCCCGTTACCAACAATCAGGCAGAATATGAGGCTATAATCGCGGGACTACGCCTAGCCCAGGAGCTGGGGATCCACGACATCAGAGTCCACTCCGACTCACTGGTGGTCACCTCCCAGATCCGAGGAGAGTATGAAGCAAGAGAGCCGGTACTGCAGCGCTATCTGGTAAAGGTCAAAGACTTGGTGGGCGCCTTTAAGTCCTTCTCCATACAACATGTGCCAAGGGAGGAGAACGCCCGAGCAGATCGACTGGCCAAATATGGCCCCCTGGTCGGGGGAACGATCACCGAGTTGTTTCGGCCTTCGATCGAGGAAGGAGAAGTGATGGACATCGACCAACCCGCTTCGTGGATGGACCCCCTGATCACTTTCTTAACCACAGGATGCTTGCATGCGGAGGTTCAGGACAAGAGGCGGTTCAGGTACAAGTCCGCTTATTATTTACTAACTGACGGGGTGCTCTACAGGAAGACTTTATCCGGTCCCTTGGCCAGGTGCCTGTCCGAGGAGGATGCCTCCCGGGTCTTGGAGGAGATTCACACAGGCGAGTGCGGCAGTCATTCGGGAAGCAGAACCCTGGAGAAGAGGGTACTCCGAGCAGGATACTTTTGGCCCACCATCCGGAAAGACGCGGAGGAGTTCGCGAGGAGATGCTCAAAGTGCCAACTCTATGCTCCGCTCCAGTTACAGCCAGCCCAGCGTCTTCGGTCAATCACCACCCCCTGGCCCTTCGCCATTTGGGGAATGGATCTGGTGGGACCATTCCCCCCGGCAAGTGGGCAAAGGAGATATCTCCTGGTGATGATCGATTATTTCTCCAAGTGGATGGAGGTGAAGGCCCTGGCCAAAACGACCTCCCTGGTGGTGAAGAACTTCATTTGGGGGGAGATCGTGTGCAGACATGGTCTACCCCTCGCCATCGTCACCGACAACGGTCCACAATTCGCAAGCCTTGAGCTCACCGATTTCTGTAGCCAACTTGGCATCGATCTCCGCTTCGCCTCAGTTCATCACCCACGAAGCAACGGCCAGGTTGAAGCAGCCAACAAAGTCATCATCAACCTGCTCAAGAAGAAGGTGGAGAACCTGAAGGGAAATTGGGTGGAACAGCTCCCCTCGGTCCTCTGGGCCCTGAGGACTACCCCCACCACGGCAACCGGCGAAACACCGTTCAAGCTATCACACGGCTCGGAGGCTCTCATCCCGATAGAGTTCGAGGTCCGGAGTCCCATGGTGGTGGCGGCAGAAGATGGGGATGAAGGGTGGAGACTCGAGAACGAAGAGGCGCAACGACTCGCCTTGGATTTCGTGGAGGAACTTCGCGACCAGGCCACGATCCGACAGGAAGAGATCAAGCGAAGGATGGCGAAGCACTTTGACAAACAGGTCCGAGTCAAGCAGTTCATCAAGGGAGACCTGGTTCTCAAGAAGGTGGATGCCGCAGGAAGATCCGCCACGGTGGGTAAACTCCATCCCAATTGGGAAGGCCCCTACATCGTGTTCGAGGTGTTAAGGACCGGCGGGTACCGCCTGCAGAACGTTGATGGGGAACTCCTAGGAAATACTTGGAGTGGAGATGACTTGAAGCGTTTCTACTCCTAACCTTAATGTAATACTTAGTTTATTCTTGTTCTACTTAAGATAATAACACTTTTCCTGGCAAACTCGCAACGCTTCACCACCTAAGCAACTTGCCCCCTCGAATGAGTTCTAAGTCCTCGAGATGAGTTGTTGCCGTAGACCAGGTCACTGCACGAGCTCCTCTCCTGCATACCGGCTACTTTCCCCCTCGAGTGAGTTCTAAGTCTTTGAGATGTGTTGTTGCCGTAGACCAGGTCACTGCACGAGCTCCTCTCCTGCATACCAGCTACTTGCCCCCTCGAGTGAGTTCTAAGTCCTCGAGATGTGTTGTTGCCGTAGACCAGGTCACTGCACGAGCTCCTCTCCTGCATACCGGCTACTTGCCCCCTCGAATGAGTTCTAAGTCCTCGAGATGAGTTGTTGTCGTAGACCAGGTCACTGCACGAGCTCCTCTCCTGCATACCAGCTACTTGCCCCCTCGAGTGAGTTCTAAGTCCTCGAGATGTGTTGTTGTCGTAGACCAGGTCACTGCACGAGCTCCTCTCCTGCATACCGGCTACTTGCCCCCTCGAGTGAGTTCTAAGTCCTCGAGATGTGTTGTTGCCGTAGACCAGGTCACTGCACGAGCTCCTCTCCTGCATACCGGCTACTTGCCCCCTCGAATGAGTTCTAAGTCCTCGAGATGAGTTGTTGCCGTAGACCAGGTCACTGCACGAGCTCCTCTCCTGCATACCGGCTACTTGCCCCCTCGAATGAGTTCTAAGTCCTCGAGATGAGTTGTTGCCGTAGACCAGGTCACTGCACGAGCTCCTCTCCTGCATACCGGCTACTTGCCCCCTCGAGTGAGTTCTAAGTCCTCGAGATGTGTTGTTGCCGTAGACCAGGTCACTGCACGAGCTCCTCTCCTGCATACCGGCTACTTGCCCCCTCGAGTGAGTTCTAAGTCCTCGAGATGTGTTGTTGTCGTAGACCAGGTCACTGCACGAGCTCCTCTCCTGCATACCGGCTACTTGCCCCCTCGAATGAGTTCTAAGTCCTCGAGATGAGTTGTTGTCGTAGACCAGGTCACTGCACGAGCTCCTCTCCTGCATACCGGCTACTTGCCCCCTCGAGTGAGTTCTAAGTCCTCGAGATGTGTTGTTGCCGTAGACCAGGTCACTGCACGAGCTCCTCTCCTGCATACCGGCTACTTGCCCCCTCGAATGAGTTCTAAGTCCTCGAGATGAGTTGTTGCCGTAGACCAGGTCACTGCACGAGCTCCTCTCCTGCATACCGGCTACTTGCCCCCTCGAGTGAGTTCTAAGTCCTCGAGATGTGTTGTTGCCGTAGACCAGGTCACTGCACGAGCTCCTCTCCTGCATACCGGCTACTTGCCCCCTCGAATGAGTTCTAAGCCCTCGAGATGAGTTGTTGCCGTAGACCAGGTCACTGCACGAGCTCTTCTCCTGCATACCGGCTACTTGCCCCCTCGAATGAGTTCTAAGTCCTCGAGATGAGTTGTTGCCGTAGACCAGGTCACTGCACGAGCTCCTCTCCTGCATACCGGCTACTTGCCCCCTCGAGTGAGTTCTAAGTCCTCGAGATGTGTTGTTGCCGTAGACCAGGTCACTGCACGAGCTCCTCTCCTGCATACCGGCTACTTGCCCCTTCGAGTGAGTTCTAAGTCCTCGAGATGTGCTGTTGCCGTAGACCAGGTCACTGCACGAGCTCCTCTCCTGCATACCGGCTACTTGCCCCCTCGAGTGAGTTCTAAGTCCTCGAGATGAGTTGTTGTCGTAGACCAGGTCACTGCACGAGCTCCTCTCCTGCATACTGGCTATTTGCCCCCTCGAGTGAGTTCTAAGTCCTCGAGATGTGTTGTTGCCGTAGACCAGGTCACTGCACGAGCTCCTCTCCGGCATACTGGCTACTTGCCCCCTCGGGTGAGCCCGAGACTCCAACGAGGGCCAACTCTAAAAAAGCGATCCCATAAGAGAAGGGGAGGCGAGACGAATATCATAAAAACCTCCCACACTCATAGATAGCGAAATTACTCATCTATTCGTCAATCATCTCGCGAAAAGCCCTAATAAGGGGAAGAAGAGCGCCCCATCCGCCTCACACGCCGGAAAGGCGTAAGTAAATGGGTGCCCGACCAAGGCGAGGAGAGCTCTCGCGCGAGCCCTCGCCACGGGCGAGTACCCCCCAGGCGCGAGTACGCCACATAGGCAAACACGTCGCCAAAAAATGTATATATAAATAATAAACGATCGTAACGAGCACGTCAGACGAGATTTGCGGTGAAGGAAGAAAAAAGATCGAGCGGATTAAAATACGTCGACACGCTCATCCTGTCAGACAGAAAGGGCGGGTACACCGAGAATATTCCCAAGAAAGTATTATTACAGGGATTACAAAAAATAAAAACGAGCTATTCGCCCTCGTCACCCTCTTCCGATTCGCCAGATGAGCCGTCGCTTAGAGTTCTCGCCAGGGTGGGGCTCACCGCCTCGCGATATAGTTCTGGGAGAAGGTCCGCGAGATCAACTGTGGCCCCCTCCGCAGTAAGAAGAAATCGTCGTCGGAGTCGCTCCCGCGTGAACACCGTCGTCTTGATGGCCAGCTGCCTGCGCGTCTCGACGACCTGGGCCGGGGTGAAGTGAAGGAGCTGCGGAGCTGTGGACGACTCCCCTCTGCTAGGATGTCGGAGCTCAGCTATCTCCGATTCCGCCTCGGCAAGGCGAGTCCCTAGGTAGTTGACTTCCCGCTGTGAGGCGGCCAGCTGCGCCTCCAGCTCAGAGACCCGCGTCACCAGCGCAACGGTGGACTCCTGCATTAGCAAAGGTCAAACAATAGCGTCGGCCAACGAGTGGGAGGTAAACGGACAAGGACGCTCACCTCAGGGAGAACGACCTCCTTAGCCTTGGACCCGGCAAGCTCCTCCGCCATTGCCGCCAGCTTCTCCTCCAGCTCTTTATAGGTGGCGCCCAGTTCGCGGAGTCGCCTATTCGATTGAAGCCCCCGCCGCGCCGTCTGGTGAGCCAGCTCAGCGGTGCGGAGAGCGGAACGGCTGGTGAGGTTGGCTAGCTCGCGAATGGGAGCCTCCGCGAGAACTTCGGCGTCTTCTCGACCATATAACCCATAGAGCAGGTTATACGCCTGCTCACCTACCTCCTCGAAATCCTCCCAGGAGGGGAGGAGCGAACTCACCAGGACCCTGTTCGCATCATGGTCCCATATCAACAACGGATTACCTTTGGAGTCCTCGCTCCTCATCCCCAACCCAAAATTTGTGTGGGATGAGGGTTCGGGAGGCGGGCTCGTTGGAGGGCGAGAAGATCTCCCAGTCTTCTGCTTCTTTCGCCTTGGCTCACTAGCCGAGGCGGCCTCAGGATCAACCAGACCTTTTCCCTTGTCTGTTGACGGGGGCGTCCCGCTATCCACCGAAACTACCGCCGCTCCAAGGGCCCCCTCGGGATGAGGCTCGCTAGACTGACACCGCGAGGCGTCGCAAGGAGGACGGGTGGGGATGACGCGCTCACCTGTAAGAAGGTGAAAATTAATTCAGATCCCTGCCAAGAGCAGAGGATCGGGAGAGAGGGGAGGAAGCGCGGCGAGTATTGCCCAAGACTTACCCGCTCCAGGAGGCACGAAGGCGAGCTGATCCACGCCTCGCCGCAGGAAAACCACGTCCATAACCCTATTCTTCATGTAAGTATAGAGGGCCAGAGCGTCCCCTTTCAAGCGAGGCGGTCTATACTCCATCTCTGCCTTTTGAATGTGGGTGAAGGGAATGTTCCCGAAGTCGCCTCGCACCACGACAAATTTATCGGTCTAATGATGGACCTTGTTGAGTGTCTCGGCTACCTTAACGCACATACTGGTAAAGAACAGGGTGTCGTCTCCAGTCGCCTTCAGGGTCAGGACCTTGCGGAAGACGGAAAGGTCGAATTCGATCTTCTCCTCGCGCAGGTAACAGGCGTATGCGACCAAAACGCTGATCGCGTTAGGGTTGACCTGCGCGGGGATCATCCCGAAGTATCGAAGGACCTGGCGCACCTCAGGCCATAGAGGCAGCCTCAGCCCCACCTGGAAATGGGCTAGGGGGATGGCGAGTTCACCGTCGAAGAAGGAGTTAAGGAACTCACCAGGGGTTGGCCGCCTCGCTGTGTAGCCCGGTGGCAGGTAACGTTTCTCGACGTCCGTCAGCTCCTCGCCCAGGGTCTGCAAGCTGGGGAAGTTGTGCGCTCGAAAATTGCGAAAACAGAAGGCACGCCCGTCTTCGGATGGCTCTTTCCCCATGGCGGGTGGCGAGTAGAGGGGAAGGTCTAACAGGCGGGGTTCGGAGAAAAGCGCTTGGAGGAGAGGGGGTGTGGGAGCATACCCATCCACTCTAGGAGGCCTGCTATTTATAGACTCCGCCTCATCCGGCCTGATCGCACGCGAACTGGATAACCACCTATGCGAGTACGCCTAAACGAGTAGCTAGCTCAACAACGCGCAGGTAAGAGGCAGCAACCCTAACACACATAAAATACAGCGCGGGTACAAAAAACCTTTAACAAAAATTCTCTAAGCGCATGGCGCGAGTACACAAAAGACAAAAACATCGCCCGCACATTACAGGTACCCGAGAGGTCGCGAGTGCCTTAACATATCACGCGTCAAAGAAAAAATAGCGAAACACATCAAAAGGGAGAATACAGCCTAAGGAGCTCCACCGCGGCGCCGCGGACCGCGACCCAGGCGACGCGTGCGCTGGGGGTGACGAGCTCTCCAAGTAATGCCGCGAGCTGCTCGCAGGTCTTCGCGGGCCTGCCCCAGACTCTCCTCACTTTGCCGGATGTGATCCTCGCCTCGGCGGATGTGTTCTTCCAGTAAAGAGGCCTCGCCCACGGTGCCAGCCACCTGCGAGAAGCGGTGAAGATCGTCTTCGGTAGCTTGCTGGTGAGTCTCCACCTCGTACAACCTCGTCTCTAGGTCAGTCACCCTGTCAAAGAGGCCGTCTTCGCCCTGCACCTGCTGTTGAAACTCCTCCACTTCAGAGAGGCGGTCCCCGAGGTCAGCCAACCGCGCGTTCACCTCGGCGGGGGGGGGGGGCGTAGACATCAGAAAGGAATCATGGGCTCGAAGGACGGCAATCAAGCGAGCCCACGACCCCTCATTAAAGCCCGGTGGGTCCGCGAGTAGCTCTCTCAAAGGAGTAGACGCCACGGGCGGTGGCGACCCCAGCAGTGAATTCGTCGATGGAGGACGACTGGAAGAGGGAGATCCCCGGTTATTTGAAAGGAGATAAAGGACAAGGGTAAGCCACAGAAACGAAGAAGGCGGCGAGATAAGCAAGGCGAGTACCCCCGTGAGTAGTGTCCCCTTCCTGGTGGCGAGGCGGATCTTCCTGCAACCTCCCAGTAGAGGCAGACAAGCGAAGAACCACACCGGCCCCCCCGGATAAAGGCCCTATCGTCGAGAATTTCCCTCCGGCAGTTGGGCGGGTCGGCTGGCCTACCCCAGATTGTCGAGGAGGCGACTGCAAGGGAGGAGGAGGGAGGGCCAAAATCTGCCCTGGGGCCGAGGAGGACGCGGTCCCAAGACCCGTCGACAGCGCCGCGCCGAATTGACCAGACTGAACCAGGTGGCCAGGAAGCGCTGCGGGTAACAAGAGGTCAGTACAAATTCAGTCTAGTGGGGGCGAGAAGATAGCGCCCTTACCAGAGGTCACAGTGGGACGAACGGGAGGAAATAGCGGGGCGCCCTGATCCGCTGGAGGCAATCTTGCATCCTCGAGCCCACCTGTTGTAATGCCGACCTCGCCCCCTCCTTGCTGGCGAGATGAGTCAGCAGCGAGCTCTTCACGAATAGGCGAGGTCGTCACCTTCCCAAGCAAGGGTCCGCACCTCGCCGTGGATTCCGGATCCGTGGAAGATCTCTCGCGTAGCTCCAGGTCAATTCTCTTCCGCTTGGACTTCCTCTTCCTCGCGGAGCCGGGAGGGCGAGGCGTCAAGAACTCTCCAATGATGTCCATGACGGCCGCAGCCTCAGGCTCGTCATCAACGAGCCCCCGGTCGGCGGCTGCGGAAGACCCCCCCTTGGAAGACATTCTGGCACATGGGATGAAAGGCATACCCCCACTCTATTTATAGAGGAAGAGCCAGTGGGCTCGCCGTTCCGCCGAATAAGGGATTGGACTCTTCTTTCCGACCTCTAGCGAGCTCGCAAAGAGCGGGGATTGTGTACAACCCGTATTCGGCGAGTAGAGCCGAGGGCACCTGGCGAGTAGGCCGATGCCTCTCTCGGCGAGTAGAGCCGAAGGCACCTGGCGAGTAGGCCGATGCCTCTCTCGGCGAGTAGAGCCGAAGGCACCTGACTAGTAGGCCGATGCCTCTCTCGGCGAGTAGAGCCGAAAGCACCTGGCGAGTAGACCGGTGCCTCCCTTGGCGAGTAGAGTCAGGAGGCCTGACGAGTAGACCGGTGCCTCCCTCGGCGAGTAGAGTCAGATTCTGGGGAATAGAATCATCCGGGCACCCCCGGTGGTCTGCCTATAGCCCTTCGGGACAGCGGAGTCTGGCTATCTGCAGACCAATTTGGAGTGCGTTTAGCAAAATAGTAAGGCGGAGTTACGCTATCCGCAGGTCATCCGGACCATTCTACCCCTGGAAAGTCTTTCCCTATAAATAGGACCCATTATGTCTCAGATCAGCACAGATCCACCCCCTTGAGAGAGCCTGTGCTTTCTTCCTTGTGCTGTCTGAGACAGGCTCAGCTTCTGGTTTTCGGGAGGGGAAATCAAGTTAGATTTCCGGGTTAGTGGCGGGACCTCCCCGCTGCAGCCAGTGAGTCATTCTTAGGGAGCTACCTACCAACCAATGAGGGTTTGTTCTTAGTTCGGGACACTTAGTTCTAGGATCCGACGAGGAGAGAAGTAACTCAAGCTACTCCCCAAGTCTCGAACAAGTTGGACCGGTATCCGGGTTCCAACATTGACAATAGTTTGTTTGTTTTCGGCGGATTCCATGGCATTCCTCGCTTGCTTGCACCATCACAACAAGTTCGTCGCCATCTACAAATATGACGATGAGAGTTGCTGATAGTATACAAAAAAGGAAGAACACTTGGCTAGCTAATGGGGAAGCGACTTACATGGCTAGCTAATGTAAAAGTGCCCAGGCGGCGGAGCGGGCGACGGAGTGACGAGATTGCACTAGCGACAGAGTGACAGTGGATTTCAAAAATGGCGGAGATTGGAGACGAAAATGAGAGTGTGAATATGTGAAAATGTAAATGAGATGAATACAAAATGAAATTGGTGGTGTTTCAATAGTTACGAGTTGCATTTATGGGCCCCAATTTCAATGGTTATGAGCAACAATTTGAAATTCAAAATTTTACTTCAAACTACTACCTCCGTGGGGGAACCGGGGGGAGTAAAGATGTGTGCGCACGTGCTGAGATGAGCTCGCATTCGTTGGAGTAAAGATGTGTGCGCACGTGCTGAGATGAGCTCGCATTCGTTGGATGCCGCACTGCACCGTAAAGTGCAAAAAATGCACTTTACACATTATTATAAAAAGAAAATTTATATGATGTGATCCATTTGAGTTTTCAATTTCCATTCAAACACACATTATAAAGTGAAATTTCTATTAAAAAAATAATGCTAAATTATATTTAAACAAGCTAAATATGGATTTCGGTCTCTAACTTTTGACACATTTTAATGCAAACTATTTGATATATAAATACCTATTTATATATACTAATTTTTTCATTTTAGACTTGTTTTATCCGCACTATAATTTTGGTTATACTTATTCTTTTTTTATGAGTTATTACGCGCCTTTTGTAAATACGTCTTGTACATGCATTTTTAGGAAAAGTGATGATGAGATCTACAACTTTAGTGTTGAACATTTTTCCTAAAAATGCACGCACAAAACGTATTGCCTCCCTAATTGAAATATGTGCGTAACTATAGTGAATTTTTGGAAATACGTCGTGTGCATGCATTTTTAAGAAAAGTGTTTGTAGATCTTGACTATGTTGAACACTTTTCCTAAAAATGTATGTACAAGACGTACTTTCAAAATACGTAATAACTCATTCAAAAAGAGTGCGGATAGTCAAAACTATAGTGCGCATATTTTGAACCGTTCGATCACGTCTTCCAAAATGGATTCCACGGTGCTGCCTTAACACTCCCCGCAACCCTAGGTTACATGAAAGAACAAGATCTGCGCTAAGGTTCCTTTCCCGACTGCCCCCGCCTTGGCTTCCTTCTCCACGCAGATCATTCATTCAACGACAGAGTCCTAATCCTCAACGAGAAATCACCGTAGGTTCCTCCTTCCTTTTTTTTTCTCGGCGCCTTCCATCCATCACCATCCTTATATCATCCATATTCACTCATGGTCCGTTCGGTTCGTGGCTTTTGGGTTCCGGTTTTTGGTTTTCAGGATACAAAATAAAGCCTTTCAGCCGTTCGGTTCGCAGGAAATGTCGTGGGACTCGGAATTGTTGAAAACCGCCGCTTTTCTTTAACGCCTAGCCCGAAAACCTATCCCAAACCCTGGTTTTTCACGGAATCGCGCCGGCAGCCCTCGCGCCCGAAGCCCTCGTCTTCCTATCGTATCGCAGCCTGCGATCGATTTCGCCGGCGGTGAGGTGAGCCTTCCTCTTTTCCTTTCGTTTTCCTGTTCATCTTCTTCTTCATCGCATTCATCTACCTCTTCGTAAATCTGCGATGCAGTTTTTTCGCCGGTTGCTTTTTCTCCTTCAACTTCCTCTTCCTCTTCGTAAATCTGTGATTGTATCGGATTTTGATGCTTTTGTTCTGGATTTGGTTGTTCTGTGAAATGCTCTTCCCTCAACCTGAGCGCCTCTTCCTCCGAAACCCTCTTCCTGAGGTGATTTCCGATCTATAACTTCTGTAGACATAGTATCATTTTGTTATGATCCAAATCGCAGAACACCACAAATTGGATATTTCACTAGGTAAAAAGCAGATACAAGATAACTGATCTCACCGGAGGGCAGCCCTGAGCGGATCGATCTTCCGGCGAGGGGAGGAGTTCCCGTTCAGCCGCTAAGGACACATCAACAAGACACACAAACATTCAACATACATAACCCTAACTAAACCCAACTATTTATAGGAGCCATAGCTGGGAAATTACATAACTGCCCTTAATATAAATTAAGAACACATCATTACTCCCTCCTCCAAATCGAGCTTGCCCTCAAGCTCGAACGTCGCATAGGTGGTCCAGTCATCTGGCATCTTGATTTCACGCCAGAATAACTCCCGATAACGCGTGTCGACAGCTGGGGCTTCGGCTAGCATCGACAGCAACATCCAAAAATATGCCCTGAAGGAACGGGGTCCGACAGTATTGGCGAAGCGGTAGGTGGCAGCATCAGTAAGGCGGCTGGAGGAACAATGCCCCCTGGCAAGAACTGGTCTGGCAATGCGGCAGTGAGGCGTCGTGGCAAGGCGATCGACGGAATCACGACTGGCAGAAGCGGCGGTGGGGTGGCCGGAGGTGGTGACAGAGCAGAGACTGGCAATGTTGGGGCCGACGAATCAGGTGCCGGCACCAACGACAGTGGCAGCGGCATGGTGACCCCCGTAGAGAGGGATGGAACATGAATGGCCAGTGGCGGTGGAAACTGAAGAGTGGGCACCACGATTGGAGAGGGAGGATCAGGAAGCACCGTGGAGAGGCCAGCCATAGTTGTACTCGGAGACGGCAACATGTCACCCACCAGGGCTGGAGGCGATGCATCGGTAGACGGTGGAGAGACCGGAGGGAGTGGAAAGACGACCACCGTGGGGAGAGGTGGCACAGTAGCAGCCGGCGAAGGCCGAGATTGCACGAGGAGAAGCGGCGGCGGCGAGATCACGGGAGCCGCGACGAGTTGAGGACACGCTGGCGGGGCGAGGGAGTTGCCACCCGAGGGCCAGAGTGAGCCGCGTTTGAGCTCAGCGATACGTAGGTCCAACCGAGCGAGTATTTGTGTGATGGGGTCATGGTCGACGGATGCTATCGATAGAGGTGGGACCTCCGTGGTCGGCAGTGGTAGTGGTTGCATGAGTGGTTTTGGTGGCGGGGCAACCAGAGGAGAGACCGGGATAAGTGGGTCTCCGCGGCATGCGGGGAGACCAGCGGATCTGGTGCACCTGGATGCCAGGAGTGCGTCGAGCCGCGCGAGCATCGCATCCAGAGTGGCTGCGCTAAGGGGCATGATGGAAATAGATAATAATTAATTAACTAGTTAATTGGATAACTAATTAGTTAATCAAGGATTATTACGAGGAGGGTAAGAGAGAAAAATGGGTTGCTGGAGGGAAGATGTGGATTGGCGGTGGGCTCAGAAAAACAAAGAAAACAAAAAGAGAACGCGTGCGTGGCTGTGCTCGAGGAAAAGTCTGCAGGTCTGCGGTTGCTGGGCTCGAGGACAGGACTTGACGCAACGATGAGGTAGTATGCGGCTGGCGTAGACGACGAGGAAAGCGTCGACGAATGGAAGGGTACGCAGAGGTGGCGGAGGTGGGGCGGTTTCGAGGACGGGGAGATCGAACCGCGGCTGGGACGACGGAAGGCTCGGCGTTGAGGAAGTATGGAACGCCAGCTGGGAGTTCTGCGGTGAGTTCTGAAGCAAGCGGAGGCGTCGTGTGGGGTTCTCTTGATGGGACGAGTTCTGCGGTGCTCAGAAGCAGGTGGATGGATGTCTGTCGTTGACGAAGGGGGTTGCTGGTGGAGGTGAAGGGAAACTGCAGCGGCGGGTCGGTGGAGATGTTGACGATGTGGAAGCGTGCAAATGGCGACGGTTTGCAGGCGGGAGGAAGGAATCGCTTTGATACCTTTGTTATGATCCAAATCGCAGAACACCACAAATTGGATATTTCACTAGGTAAAAAGCAGATACAAGATAACTGATCTCACCGGAGGGCAGCCCTGAGCGGATCGATCTTCCGGCGAGGGGAGGAGTTCACGTTCAGCCGCTAAGGACACATCAACAAGACACACAAACATTCAACATACATAACCCTAACTAAACCCAACTATTTATAGGAGCCATAGCTGGGAAATTACATAACTGCCCTTAATATAAATTAAGAACACATCACATTTTGATGTTCTGGATGAGGATTAAATAATATGAATCTCTTGGTGTCCACACTTTGATGCAGAAATTCGCATTGTTGGTGCGGCAAAAAAAATTCCATTCACATGTTATGTTTGCCTGCAGTTTTTGTATTTCAATTCCTGTGGATGAATTTTCATCCAGCATCCGAACAACAGAATTGCCCAATTCCAATTCCTGCAGCTCAAAACCTTCCTGCAGCCGAACAGCATAATTGGAATTCAGGAAAACGGTTTTGGTTTTTACTGAATTCCAATTCTTCAAACCAAATCCTGCGATCCGAACGGACCCTCATTGTATCAAATTTGTTCAATATAGTTGTGTAATTTTGGGTTAACATCTCGGGCAACACTCGCATGAACGAATGAAAAATTAGGATTCAAAGCTATTGGTGATGATTATGATGACCGGAGTTTCTTGTTTAATATTTTACTGATTACTTATAAGGTCATCCGGTGAAATGGTTTTTACTAATCTCAATATTTAATTGATTAGCTGCTTACTTGAAGAAAATTTTGATCCGAACTTTGTGAGGATGGCGGCCACCGTCTCAATGGCTGATATAGAAGCCACTGCACGGGGGCTAGGGATTGATTTGTCCTTAGTTAATCTGGATTCCATCACACTTCCCCTGGAGAAGATTTTGGCATCAAAAGGCAAGAGTTTATATGTTTGTACTCCCTCTTAAAGTATTACTTGATTGCATCTATTATATGCTTATATATATGTCTGTTTGTGATAATATGCAGTGATGATGATGAGGACCTTTATCATGAAGAAGCTTTGGAACTTGAAACTGGGTTTGGAAATGTGATTTTGGTTGATAATCTTCCAGTCGTGCCACCTGAGAAGTTTGAGAAGCTTGATGGTGTTATCCGGAAGATATATGGTCAGATTGGGGTGATTCGTGAAGGTGGTCTTTGGATGCCAGTAAATCCCGAAACAAAGAAAACACTAGGATACTGCTTCATTGAATACAATACCGCACAGGTAATTAGAATGGCTAATTGGCTATTAGCATCTGTTGCCCTTACTTGCTCATGCATAAACTTCTCTTTTAGTTTATGGTACCATATTGACATTTTACTGCATGAGGGAGTTTACTTTATATATGTGGATACAACTGGTGCGACAATCTTTGCTATCTAGCATTTTTAGTTCTATTTATGTTATGTACTTGCTAAGATCAGGAAAAAACTAGAATTTTACTTTCATAGAGTTCATAAATTAATGAAGTGGCTGTCATGGAAGATGTGAAATTATTGTAGCTTTACCTGCATGCTTAAAATCCAAAAATCATAAATCAAGGGGTGATTCTTTCATTTCAAAGTATATAGTTTAGTGGTTACTTTGGTTTTCCTTTTTCTCGTGAAGACAATTAATATGTGTTTGAATGAGGTTGTATTAGCTATTATATGGATGTCGTGGATATTATTTAGTTGTTGATTCTATTCTTGGATGAATATGATTTAACTACGGAGTGTATCTCATTTAACTGTGAGTTATTTTATGAAAATTTTCGCATTAATGAGGAGGTGTCACTTTCATTGAGAACAACCAAATGGAGAGGTTGGATTTACCTTGGTAGGATACTATTTTTAACTTTCTATATAAGTTCCTCCATTGTAAGTTGTTACCACAATTTATGAAAACATCAAATGCTTGATAACTGGGATACTTTAGTCATGTCATTTGTAGTTGTGTTAGTTGAAATTTTGACAAATCTGTCTAGGATTTTCTGAGTTACTGAAACTGGGGACTAGGCTTTCCATAAGATAATCCACATACACAATAATGAAAGAAAATAATAAATACAAAGGAATCAGATATTTAGGAAACCTCAATCAATGTGAAAAATAACTAAAAATATAAGATATGCTAACTAGATGGAGCACCATGAAAGAACATATGTAAAGATTATCTCGGCACCGTGCGACAATGAGAAACTCAGATTCGATTTGGTTTGTTCGCAGCTGAAGAAAACTAGGACAAGGAGGGTTGCTTGAGATGGAGCTAGATTTTAGGTGGTGTGGCATGCAGTTCACAAAGTTTATCCCAGGGCATGCGACCAATCCACTATAGGACACCAAAAGGCTCATGGGTAAACCAGATAAAAATAGAGAGATGTAGCCCATTTCAAATCACAAAATTAACCGCAAAAATTACTTTGAAATGAGAAAAAGGACCGTTTATGTGCAGCCACAAATCCCAATAGAAAGCCAATCTGGAACAGTGAAATCCTAATAAAATAATGAAAAGAAACATTCAACAACAGCCACGTAGATCCAATAGAAAAACTAATATGGAACAAGAAACAAAATCCCAACTGAGATGATAATGAAGCAGGGAACAACATCCAGCTGCAGCTTCATACATGGAAACTCTCACTGCAGTTCATACAAAATGAACAGAAAATCTGAAACTGAAACATGGAAACTCCCGCTATAGGTTCATACTAAATCAACAGAAATGCTAGAGCTGAAATAGGGAAACTCCCATCATAGGTTCATGCAAAAATTAATAGAAAATTATTTCTGTTAAAATAACATCCCATATACTGAGTAGCAACAACAATCATATAATTTGAACTTAGGAAAAACTTGCCTTCTTAGAGAAATTAAACTAAAGGGAGAATAAAGCATAGCATAGAGATATAGGAACTCACATTGAGTTTGCCCTTGCGTTTATGATCATTCTCTAATCTCCATCACAATGGTAGAATCTCGAGCAATTCTCAAATAATACAGGGGATCCAGGAAAGAGGAGTTCAAAGAACTCACATTAGTCTAGGGCGCACAATATAAACTCGAATCGAATATCCTACCGTGATTTGCAAATAAAAGGATTCTGATCTAGATTCAAACTTCGAAGGGCCAAAGCAAGAAGACTTCTATTGGAGTGAAGAGGTATGCAACATGAAATGGATGCAGAATTGAAAAAGAAGAAAATTAGGGTATCAGTATTTCTTAGGAAGAAGAAGGAGAGAAAGAAGTATCGGTCTCAGAATGACAAGAAACAGTAGCCAGAGATGTTATATTAATCCCTGTTCTCAAAATGAAGCCCATGACAGAGCCGTCAATTATCAAAAAGTCTCAAATCATAGCCGCAAATTACAATCCAACAACCATTATTACTCCCACTTAAAACCACAGGTACAATTTTTGATGCATAGGCTTACATTATGTGACTACTGAAATTGTGTGCATTGAGATTGTGACTTATGGAAATATTAACTACCGGGTTGTGGAAGATTCAATCTATTGTCAATTTACTATAAGCTCTGCTTTTGTTTTTTTATGGCATCACCTCCATATAATCCCTTGGTTTAATGTTTTTGGTTTAAGTATATGGCGTATAAATTTTTCGTTATGCCTAATGCGTGCAGTTAGAGATCGACCACTCTTGAAAGAACATCTTCTACTTGAAATGCCTTTATGCTTTTCATTCCATTCCCCAAGGGACCTTTTTAATGCACAAGTGACAATTTCACACTTTGTAATCAGACTAATTTGCAAAAATCACATGACATAAATTAAAAGTAAGCACAAACAACAAACAAAAATAATGATACAATGACAACATATAAATACAATTCAAAACCTAAATAAGGCTCTGTTTGGCTCCACATTTGTAGAGCTGTGTGCCGCAACTTTTATAATCTTCGCGGCAAACAACGAAATCAAGCCCACCAGTTGCAAAAGCCACCGCGCCCAAATCGCTTAAAAATCACGATTTTCAGTCGTGATTTAACTTCACGATTTGGCCACCGCTGGTCGTCATCTTCCGCGCGACGCTGCAAGCCGAGCTTTATGCTACGTGATACCTGCGATGTTTTGCTCGACGACGTCTCCCGAAGGGCCTCGCCATCCTCGCATCCACCACCCGATGCCAGATGAAGGTCGATACCACAATCCATGTAGATTTTCGACGTTGCCGACCCTTCACAAGGCTCGATCGAGCTATTTCTCTTACTGCCGACTCCGCCCGAGTTTTTTTATTTCTGTTGACTGCACTATTTCTTCTCCTTTGCCTGTTCAGACCATTACCGCCACTGTAAAATATGACCTTCCCTACCCTCATTGCAGCATCATTGTGTGCATTCATCCTGTTGTGGAAGAATTAAAATCTGCCATTTTTACCGAAGATTCAAAGATAAATACTAAGTTTTTTTAATCTCGGGTTTGATTTAAAAAGTGATGTATTTGCAAAACTTTAACGAAGATTATTGTGATTTCTAGGTAACATGGAGAGGTCGAAGAAGCTTCTTAGATGTTGTGTTTATCTTGCATGATATTTGCTTTTTATTGTAATTTTTTTGGCCTTAATTTTAAAACTTTGTATTACACACCGCATTGCAAACGTTGTTCTTCCAAATAATTTCACAGGTTCTGCCACCACTCTGCAAAACAACTGTTTATTCCACCACTGTTTTTCATCACTGCTTCTCCAGTTGCTGCAGCTGAGCCAAACATAGCCTAAGAATGGTAGATACGTCGTACATCTCGATTTTGGCATAACATATAAGACTACAAGCATGTGGTTTGACTGGTGGCTTCTGATTACCAAAATTTTGTTGGCTTAAGATGTGAGAACCTCTATCTACTATTTTGATTATGGACGGTCGTTGGTACAATTTTTGGAGTATGTGCTTACATGAGGTGATTACTGAAATTGCGTGCATTGTGATTTTGATGTTTGGAAATGTTGCATGTTGGGCCTTGGAACGTTCAACATATAGTCAATTCATTATATGTTCTTTTTTTGCTTTTTCTAGCATCACCTCCATATGCCTTGATCTACTGTTTGTTCAAGAATATGGCCCGTGGTTTTCCTTATGTCCATTGCGTGCAATTTAAAGGTTAGCGCCAGAAACTGCTAAAACCGCCCGCACCGGAAAAACTGCACTGATTTTCAAACCGAACCATGTACTTTCGGTGCGGTGCGGTTTTCAGATCTTAAAAACCGCAAAAACTCCCTGCACCGATTATTTTGCATAGTTTTCGTGTCTATACATTAACTTGATTGCGTAATTTGCGTTAATTATTTTCAGTTCCAGACTACCTTGGTCATTAGAGACTTGATTACTACTTCTATATTATATATTAAAATTTTGGGTTTTCATTATTTCTGCTTGGGGCCTCGACTTTAATTATTCTGCCAAAGCCTGCAGAGTGAAGCCTTTAAACGCTGAAGTCCCACTCACGTCACTCGCCAAAAGGTAAAATTAACTACCTCCCAGGCTCTCAGTTTTCAATTCTTGTGAAGAAGCGTCTCTGAAGTCTGAAGCCTCAGCCCTGCGTCTCCACTTTCCCGTCTCCATCCTCTAGGCCATTTTTTGCTTTTATGTATCTTTTGGAGAACTTCATCTTCCTCTTTTTAAGCTTCTAACTTCTATGTAACTTCCGCACTTAAAAACTATAACCATACTGCAAAAAACCGCACCGCAATCATAACTGCGCCGCAAACCATGCCGCACATTTTCGGTGTGGTGTGGCTTTGCCCGTGCCAAAACTGCATGTTAACGGTGTGGGTGCGGTTTGGGCCCAAACCACGTCGTGCACACCCATATTGCAATTAGATAACTACTCGAGAAAATGTCGTGTTCTTATTGAAATGTCTTTTTATGATTAATCCTTCTTCTCCCTTATGCGCTGATATGTGTTACCATCTCATCTTTGGCTGTGTTATCATTGGGTAGAATTGAGTTCTTTTTCAACAATAGTGGCTGAGGACTCTTCTATCGGATGCTTAATTTCTTGACATCGTAGAGGCTTTGATTCCGAGATATCATGATCATTCTTCTATGGATGAAGCGATCACCTCATTGAGGCTTCCCCAATTTGTCATATACGGAGGGAAGGTATTAGGAGGTGTTTAAGGGTCTTGCAAATATTTTGAGTCATTAATAAAAATATAGCGTTGTTGTTCTGATCCTACTTCTAAGCTAATTTGGGGTTGGGATGTTGCCATTGAATTTGTAAGATTTGTCCATATTAAAATAAATAAGAAATTGTCATTATTTAATAATATTTAAAATAATGTTGAAAATATTAATGTATTTAATATTTTTAGTCTGTAGAATACATATTATGAATATGAAATAATAAATTGTCATCATAAAGTAATTACTATATATAGCATATACTTAAGTGTGACTTTGGAGCATATGAACCCAAAGAGGCAAAGGCATCTGACATTGTTTCGGACTTCCATCACCACTCAAACAGCCAAGTGGCACTTTCTCTCATGTTCCCACATCTTTTTACATGTTAATTGTATGAGTACTTGATGTATCTAGCTGTTTGTCATTACAAAATAGCATTAAGGAAGCGGCTTTTCTTTGTTTGTTTGACATGATTTTCTTCTACAAAAGATTAATATCATCAGAGTTTCAACTAAAAATGTTGTGGCAAATTTAGAATACCTTTTATGATACATAGTGCTATTTTTTATATCCAATTAAGCAGTTTGTTTTTCAAGTTTACTCAGTTTGTAGTTCTAAGAAGGTTACAGTATTTTTCTTTTCTTTTACTTCGCAATCGCATTACTTTATCTTTGATTTTATGACAGGAAGCGGAACTTGCAAAAGAAAAGACCAATGGGTATAAGTTAGACAAGTCGCATGTATTCGTTGTGAATTTATTTGATGAGTTTGAGAAGTATATGAAAATTCCAGATGAATGGACACCCGCCGAGATTAAACCATATGCAGCTGGAGTGAGTGTTCGACATGCTTATTTTTTCTTTTATATTTCAGAATTGTAAATCATTATTTGGCTTTTTTTTATTTGCAAGTTAAATGGTTAGCAGATAATTTTAGACTAACTAGATTTTCTGTAGGAGTCACATTGTCAAGAACATGTCAGAAAATTAATTGTTGTCAACAACATATGATCCAGCTCTGCTTGTTAGATCACTTCTATGAATTTCACTATTGCTTGTTATTCTTATGTTGAAGGGGAGCCTTGGCGCACCGGTTGAGGTGTTGCAGTGTGACCTGAGGTCACGGGTTCGAGTCCTGGAAGCAGCCTCTTGCAAAATTGCAGGGTAAAGTTTGCCTACATTTCACCCTTGTGGTGGGACCCTTCCCCAGGCCCTCGCTCGTGGGGATGCTTTGTGCACCGGGCTGCCCTTTTATTGGTATTCTTAAGTTCCTCAAAGGAATCAATGATCATCATTTTATGGGGAAGTGAAAATGTATAAATGTTAGGTTGTTAAATTGTCGCTCTCGATTGTTAAGCTTGAAGCCTATGGTATGTGTGCTCCAACTTGCGTGGGAGTATAGAAGAAATATTGTATTAGAACTTAGAAGCCCACTGTTAAAAGCCCACTTTTATGGCCCATTAGGAGTGTTCATCTTGTATAACTTAGTCCTACATTGTGGCTTGTAGTTGAGGTGTCACTCCTCGTACCTTTAAATATGTACACGCTTGTATTTATTTCAATATAAAAATATTAATGAATAGTATCTTGTGTTCACCAATTCACATGCACAAATGAGAAAAGATTAGAGAATAAGAGCCATAATGAACACTACAATAGTGAAGAGAAATGTTTTGCTTACAATTAGGGCTGTTACGAACAACAAGAGAAATGTTTTGCTTACAACGAGGGTTGTTATGTTGTCTCGAAGGTCGCTCAAAAATTGGACCAAGTCTTGGCTCGGCTAGAGCCTAAACAATCCGAGCTACGAGCCAAGGCTCGGTCCGTCTTAATTTCAAGCCAATTTCAAACGTACCTCGAATTAGATCAAATGGTTCGAAATTGGTTCAATTGTAAAAGTAAAATAAAAAAATAATTAAAATAGAATAATAATTTCAAGCCTTCTCTTTTATGCTCTTTCTAGTTTCTATGATGTTATGAAACCTCTATTGACACTCAATTGTAGCTCAGTTCCTCTTTCTCTATGCTTTATCTTCCTCAGCAGCTCTTGACTTTTTGAGTTCCGCCTCTTGTAGCAATTTCAAGCCATGCGCCGCATGGGGATGTGTGTGCCTGCCTGTCTTTTGGGTTCATGCATATTGATGTGCTTTCTTTCTTGTATTTCTTATGATTTGTGAATTGAATATTTTACTGGAAAAAGTCTGAAGGTCGCTAATTGCTTCTATTAATTGATCTTTATGTACTTCTCTTTGAAGAAATATATGTTTTACTTTTAGCATGTAAACCTAACTTCTGAAGTTACTGAGCACTCAAGTGATCTTGTTATGTACTTCCACGTTGAAAATAATGACAATTTTAGACAACCACTGACTGGATGTCTGCCATTGAATAGTTCCTAAGGAGGTGAACTGCTTTCTATGCATCAACACCCATTCTTGAAGTTTAATATGTCCATCATGTAAAAATAATTTGTCAGTTATTTGATGAATCTATTGCACTATGATTGGATTCTACATGTACATAACTCATTGTAGAGGTAATTTTAACAGGAAAATCTACAAAAATGGTTGATGGATGAGAAAGCTAGGGATCAATTTGTTATCCATGCTGGAATAGTCACTGAAGTCTTCTGGAATGATCCGAGGCAGATGATGCCAGAACTTGTTTATCGCCGTCAAGTAAGTGATGTTTTTTTCCTATTTCCTTTACCAGCTTTTTATTTTACTTGAACTTAAATTTTTTCCTGCAATATCAGCTATAATCTTTAAAGATTATCTAGTTCTTGCCAGATATGCATCACATGATATTTTGTACATCCCATCTCATAGCAGGCTCTACTCAAATCAGGTTTATTTTCATTAGGTTACTCTATGTATACTCCCGTACATGACATGCTTTCTTGGCTGGAACACATTAGCTGATACTCTGAACATTACCAAGATTTCCGATCATTTGGGATCTTGGAACTGGAATCAGAAGATTTTTTTCATTCCAGCGTGGCACTAGTATATTTGGATGAAGTGATTTGTTCTGCAGTTAGAAATTTAGTAATGAACTAGTGAGCAAGGCTAAGTGGTTGCATTGCATGAAATATTTTGGATCTTGGATGCGGGAAGCATGCTCACATCTGTGTTATGCTGCAAATTTTTTTGTATTGTAATTATCTTTGTAAAGCTTATGCTCTTTCAATTATGTTTGAAACATCTACTCTGGTTTTAGTTTTGTATTCTTTCCGTAGGCCTTGGTTTGGTGTTGAGTTGCTGAATCCACTTCCAAGACACTTTTTGGCTCATCTCTTCACAAAATCCTGCAATGTAAATGGAGCAATGTGACTGCATTTACACAAGAAAGTGCCGATCAGAGGTGGTCATTTCATGCGGTTTGACGGCATAGGATTTTTTGTTTTTTGTAATTTTTGTATTATTACTTTGGACATGTTACAACGATTATGATCGTTCACTATGGTTGTCATCCTTAGTAGAAGGCTCTTTCTACAGGGATTTAAGCTTAAGAAGAAATCTTCCAAGATGGAGCCTAGGCGTGAAGGATAGGTTCCCTTATCCCCTTGGCCTTCCATCCCCTTCTCCACTCTCCTTACCCATCCACTTCCACCACCTCCGCTGCCTTGGCCGACCGCCACCTCTCCTCCCACCCAACTGTGTCCCCCCCCCCCTCCCTACGACCCCACTCCACACCATATAACTACGCTACTACAAATAACTCCTCACAACTTTCTACCTGCCCATAACTAC
Organism: Dactylorhiza incarnata; assembly: GCA_033032865.1. NCBI lineage: Eukaryota > Viridiplantae > Streptophyta > Magnoliopsida > Asparagales > Orchidaceae > Dactylorhiza > Dactylorhiza incarnata. Next base: position 51,957 of record JAWHQI010001639.1, read on the forward strand.
CTAAATGATCACTTCCCACATCCCATAACTCCCGCCGCCTTCCCACTAAAACTCATGCTATTCCCCCTCCTCCCACCTTAGCCGAACACTCCCCAACAATCCCTTTTCTTCTCCCAACCAACATCAATTCCTCCAAGTTCAGGCGATTGCCTTACAGCAGCCCACTTCTCCCATCCCAGCTGACAACCTTCCAGCTGCCCACTTCTCCTCGCAGCCAACCAGAGGCCTCCCCACCACCTACCAAGGTCTTAAACCTCATCCCACATCCCTCGGCCATCTTCACCTGCCCCGGCAACCACTCAACCAGCCCATATAACCCACTACAGCCCCTTTACTCCCTCGACAACCCAAAATCCAGTTCACTACCTCCTTCCCGAGTATTCCTTTTGCATCGATGGTGATGTTTCTCAGAGAATACCACCACCAGACATCCAAAACTCCATCCTTCAAGCTTCTCTTCTCCCAAAGCCTTCTACCCCTTTGTGAGTTCAGTTTGTACTTTTGAATTTCTTTTGCCGAGTTGTGTGAGTTTTTATCTCTTATGGATATTTCCAAGTAAACATATGTGCCGAGCTTTTTTAGTGATTTGTAGGAATTGCTTCATTTAAGTACTTATTTCATACTCTCTAACGTGCATACTTTACTCTAGTTCCCTCTCTTTAAAGTTCTAGCCCTTGTGATATTTGTGTTTTGATTTATTAAATTCATACTATTGCAATTATATTCGTCATCGGTCTTTTATATTTCATTTAGGCATACCCGTAGTTGTCTTCATCCGACTAAACCCTACTAGACGTCAGCTACCATCAATTGGATTAGCAACTGCTGGAACATTATGCTTATCAACTTTGAGCTCAGGATGCAACCTAGAGCACCAATACTATGTCCAAACATTTTGCACTCTAGACTTTTTTGTCGAACTCAACTATTTTTCAATAACCTTTGGATTCAGTCCTAAATCCAAAGAACTTCAAAACTTCTACAGGGAATCGTAAAACAGATTACATGTTTAGCAAATATCCAATAATCTTCTTCATTATAAAGCTTGATAAGACCATGTGAATCAACCAAGACAGTAGACAAATTACCCTTCAATTTCAGTCCCCACCAAAATACCTTCTTTATAGTTTCCAAATTAGGTTTATGGAATAGGAAGTTTCTTATAAGAGAAAAACCTAGAAAATTTTGGCAAACATCCAAATCATCATTAGAGTAAACAACACCTGGTTTACCATCCCGAATTGATGGGAAGTTAAATGCTTGAAGGAACCAATATTTCTCCACTAGAAGGACCATCAAACAGAAATACCGAAAAGATTTTGAAAAAAAAAACAGTACACAGAAGTAGGTGGACTCAAAGTGGGAAGGCACTGAAGATTCAAACCCGAGGTGGTGCCATTAATAGATGAATGAAGAAATGCAAGATGAAGAGATTAGCTGGAGAAAACTTTGTTGGATTCCAAAATGCTGCGGTCTCACAAAGCAACGGTAAAGAGACCCTAGAAAAAGGAATGAACAGGAATGGAAAACTTAATAGCGTCTCTCCCTAAAATTAACTGGAAAGAAAGATAATTAATCACTTTTGACCCCTTTGGTCGTTTTCCTTTTTGGTTCTCCCATGGCATTAGTTCATCCCTCTTGAGATATGTTTGTTTTTACTTGTACCACTTTATGCGCCTTCTCCTTGGTGATAATGTGCACGTAAACTAAACTCTAAAATTTAATCCCAAACCCTCAAGCTCTATACTTTAAAACCTTGATTATTATGACATTTTTGAATATATATTGCCAAAACTTCCTCTGGAAGTTAGCATAATTACAGGTTGCACCCCTCTCAAGGAAGTATTTTTGTGCATGGGCATTATGAAATGTAAACTTCAGGTGAGGTTTTTGTAATTTCAAAAGTAAGATGGGTGCGACCTATAATTTAGCAAATTTAGAGGGGAGGTCCTGGTAAATGTCTCTCTCTCTATATATATATATATGTATTTTTTCATGTCGACATTATAAAATATTTCAATTTGACATTGTGTAAAACGGTTGCTGTGAAGAAGACTAGCACACATATCTATACTATATTAAAAGGGAAAGGTCTCTGTTGAATAATAAGAAAGGGAAATGCTTGATATTTTTATTCGTCCACCTAGTGGCATTATATAGGAATTACAACCAGACATATATCACTGATAGGCGGTGTGGGACTACCAACTACTATTAAAGATCGACATAATAATATAAGACTCATAAACTCCAACACTCCCCCTCAAGCTGAAGGAGGAACCTTCAGCTTCGACACATCAAATAACGACAATGGAGGTAAGCGATGCGGGACAAAACATCAGACAAGCTACTGGGGGAAATTCCAAACCGGGGAATCAAGTTGGGGACAGAGCCACACACGACACTGACCTACACACGATGTGGACTCGCTGGAAATCGGTCAACCAACATCACCTACACACAACATGCCTAGAAAGGAACGAAAAATGAGGAGCAAATCATCAACAGAGCAACCAGGGATAATCTGTCGGGGATACATCCGCACAAGAGCGGTCCCACACGTCACGGTCCCACGCGACACAACCCGGTGAGATTTCAAACACCAACATCAATCGCTTCCCCAACACATGACCAATCGAAAGAAAATATGGGGAGACACATATGACATAAACCTGGAGGCTGTGTGGAACGAAGACGAAAAGTCGGGAAAGATAATCCGAGTCACCTTCATCCCAACACTCCCCCGCACGTGCAAAACACGTGCATGAAGGCAAGACTAAGACACATATTTAAACAACAATAATAAAGCATCAACACATAAAACGACCAAAAACAACACAAAACTTCAGCTTCGGCGAGAGATCAGCGCCCCAGAAGGTGTAGTAGCGGCTGGAAACATCAAGGATCGGAAGAAGCCGATCAGAATGACAGTGGGAACACCGACAACAACTGGAAGCAGTAATCAACAAAAACAGCTGGAACTATGACAAGATCTGCAACAGAATCGGCAGAGGAGAAAGTTCACGGGATCGGCATCGTCGACAGTGAGCAACAGATGCATGGTGCTTTGATAAGGAGAAGCCACAGTAGGTCTGGAACATGGGAAGCAATGGAGAACATCAAGGCTGGAACAGAATGTAAGACCAACTGGGAGCAGGGAGATCATCTTCATCATTAATGAGCAGCGGCTGGATCGAGAGGGATCAACAACGAAAAACGTAGTTGGCGGAGCCGTCGATACCGGATAGAAAAGCAGCCTTAACGACGTTGGATCTGAGGGAACGCAGAAGACCTCACGAAATCGACTGGATCTTCGTCGTCAACAGAGGGAAGCTTGAGTAGACTGGTGTGATGATGGCCAACGGAAGACCCAGCGGAATAGTTGATGGAAGCGTAGCAGCAAAGGAGGATGACGGAAAAGCGTCGTCGAGCACAGAAGCATCTGTGCGATAGGGATCTTCCTGCGCGAGCGGGATGAAGATGCACAGAGTCGACGAGATCAGGCCGAGGATGTCACGGGAGATCATCCATGAAGCAGCAACAAACTTCTCACGCGAGAACCAGAGAACGGTCGCCCTAACGCGTGGGAAACAAAATAGATCGGGGAGGAATCAATGGCTCTACTACCATGTTGAATAATAAGAAAGGGAAATGCTTGATATTTTTATTCATCCACTTAGGGGCATTATATAGGAGTTACAACCAGACACATAACACTGATAGGCGGTGTGGGACTAAAGCCAACTACTATTAAGTTCCGACATAATAATATAAGACTCATAAACTCCAACACTCCCCCTCAAGCTGAAGGGGGAATCTTCAGCTTGGACACATCAAATAACGACAATGGAGGTAAGCGATGCGGGACAAAACATCAGACGCCGGGAGAAATTCCAAACCGGGGAATCAAGCCGGGGACATAGCCACACACGACGCTGACCCACACACGACGCTGACCCACACGCGACGTGGACTCGCTGGAAACCGGTCAACCAACATCACCTACACACGACATGCGAAGAAAGGAACAAAAAATGAGGAGCAAATCATCAACCGAGCAACCGGGGATAATCTGTCAGGGATACATCCACACGAGCGGTCCCACACGTTACAATCCCACACGACACAACCCGATGAGATTTCAAGCACCAACATCAATCGCTTCCCCAACACACGACCAATCGAAAGAAAATATGGGGAGACACATATGACATAAGCCTGGAGGCCGTGTGGAACGAAGGTGAAAAATCGGGAAAGATCACCCGAGTCGCATTCATCCCAACAGTCTCATTTGATGAAACATTCATAATGCCAATTATACCCTTATTCCTTTTTATTAATGATTTGCAAATATTCATGCAAAATTCAAATAATTTTAAATTAGGGCTACTGCCGTTATTTTCCAAGTTTTTACGAGCAAGTGTGTCAACTGCCCCCACGTGGCGCTTTACTTTTATATAAGTTGACCTATTGGGTGTTAGAGTAATTATTAAAGGTTTATATATTATTATAAAGTTGTGATATCATGTATTAGAGTATTTATCAAACGTTTATATATTATTATAAAGTTCTCCTAGCAGCCACATCTTTTTCCCTTGGTAAGTGTGCCGCAAAAAAAACAAAAACGTTTATATATTATTTTAACTATAGCAGCCATGTCTTTTTTCCTTGGCAAGTGTCTCGCAATACACACGGTGCACGTGAAGGGCAAAAAAGAAAAACGGCAATACACACGTTATTGACATTTTCACTATTCACTGGCTAAATTTTGTCAACAGAGCAATATACTCTGCCCGTTGCTCGATTTTTGTCGTGCACACGGGGTTTGCGAGCGGCGGGAGCGCCGTAGTGCCGCGGCACTGTCACAACGGAGGTACTGTCGCGGTGCACGTGCCCCCGTGTACCGTCACTCGCAATATCTAAAACATTTTTCTCAAGTAGGAGCAATAATTTTCCCCCAGAATACCAAATTACATTTACGCAAGAAACTGTTTTTTTTGCTGCTACATGATTACTTTAGCACCCTTTACTAATCTAGGCTTGGGATTTTGTAATCATTTAAGGATGGTCTTTAAGCATATGGAAAAATATTAAATAAATTATGTCTGAAGAATTTCTCCATCTTTTTGACAGCATTGGACTGAGAGCTTTGTCCAGTGGTCTCCATTGGGAACATACCTGGCCACAGTCCACAGGCAGGGTGCTGTTTTTTGGGGAGGTGCCAACACATTCGAGCGTGTGATGCGATTCGCACATCCACAGGTTCCATACTTCTATGATTCAACCTCCTATTTGTGATTTAATTTTCTCATCTGGTTGACATAAAATCATGTGATAGGTCAAACTTATCGATTTTTCCCCCGGAGAGAAATATCTGATTACTTATAGCAGTCATGAGCCCAGCAATCCTCGCGACACACATGTGAGTAATACTATGAAACAGTCCTGATTTCATAAATTTCATTTAAATCAACTTACCTAAATGTATCTGCAGAGGGTTGTTCTGAATTTGTTTGACACGAGAACTGGAAAGCTGATGCGCGAATTCAAAGGAAATGCTGACGACTTTGCATCAGGATCCAGCAGTCTTACTGGAGTCTCGTGGCCGGTATTCAGGTGATGGTTGGATTAGCTTAGCATGCAATCTGCAGTTGACTTCATGCTGACTGGCTTGCATTATTGTAGGTGGGGTGGCGGCAAAGAGGACAAATATTTTGCGAGGCTCGGAAAGAATTTGATATCTGTGTACGAAACCGAGACATTTACGCTGATAGATAAGAAATCTCTTAAGGTTGAGAATGTGGTGGATTTCACTTGGTCTCCCACCGATCCTATTATCGCACTTTTCGTTCCGGAGCTCGGCGGTGGAAACCAGCCTGCGAGAGTAAGTGGGAATCTATGGATTCAACATGGACCATTGAGGATAATCCGCAGATGGGGCAGTCACGCACGAGTCAGGTCAACCAACAAATTGAACATAACATTTTCGTTGTTTTACTTGTTTTCAGGTAAGCCTTATCCAAATCCCCAGCAAAGAAGAGCTGAGGCAGAAGAACCTGTTTAATGTCAGTGACATTAAGATGTACTGGCAGAACAATGGTGAATACCTCGCTGTGAAGGTCGATCGCCACACGAAGACAAAGAAAAGTACAACGACCGGCTTCGAGCTCTTCCGGATCAAGGAAAGAGACATACCGATCGAGGATCTCGAACTCGAAAACAAGAACGACAAGATCGTGGCGTTTGCGTGGGAGCCGAAGGGCCACAGGTTTGGGATCATCCACGGGGATGGCCCGAGACCGGACGTAAGCTTCTATTCGATGCGAACCGCTCAAAACACTGGCCGAGTCTCTAAACTCGCCACTCTTAAAGCAAAGCAGGCAAATGCGCTGTACTGGTCTCCCGCCGGCCGCTTCATTGTCCTCGCCGGGCTGAAGGGTTTCAACGGCCAGCTTGAATTTTACAATGTCGACGAGCTCGAAACCATGGCCACTGGAGAACACTTCATGGCCACCGACATTGAATGGGATCCAACTGGAAGGTTTTAATTTTTCGTCTCTTTTGATTGTCTTTTTTTAAAGTTTGGAAACCTTGTTCAAGCGAATTTTTTTTGCCACAGATATTGCGCGACATCTGTAACTTCAGTTCATGAAATGGAGAATGGATTCCATATCTGGTCCTTCAATGGAAAGCTGTTGTATAGGATTCCTAAGGATCACTTTTACCAGGTTAGAACTTTCCCTGCTTTTAAATTCATTTCATAATCAGTGACCAGTGATTTTTTTTTTGCTTTAAATCTTTGTTTGAAGTTATAATTGTGTACATGTACATTTTCTTCAATTTTTTTTTGAAAAATCATTCATAATCATAAAATAACAATTCTAATAATTGTTCGCTGCAGTTCGTTGGATTGGTAATCTGTCGGGGTCCGTTCGTTTGGACGGAATTGAGGCCTTGGGATTAGAATTGGAGGTTCATTGAAATTGAAATTGAATTCCAATTCTAATTCTGAAACCTTAATTCCGTCCAACCTAACGGACCCTTGATCTGAACTCGCTTGAATTGATGACTTAGATTCATATTGTAAGACTATTATTGGTCCATTTTACTATCCATGCACACCTTAAACATACTAATATATCTATAAACCTATACATGCATGTCCAGTTTCTCTAATCTGGAGTTAGCTTGATACTGTCCAGTTTCAGCTTAATTCATATTCGATCCGTGCCAAATCGGTTTGATTTTCGAGTTATCCTCAACCATCAGATCTAGGGTTAGCCCCAATACCATCCAATTTCAGCTCAATTCATATTCGAACCGAGCCAAATCGGTTTGATTTTTGAGTTATCCTCAACCTTCGACCCAAATTAGTATCCTTACTCGTTTTCTAGAGTTGAGTCAATACCATCCAGTTTTGGCTCAATTCGTGTACTCAATCCAATCCAAATCGGTTTGATTTCCGAGTTATCCCGAACCTCCCACCAAAATTAGCAACCCTATTCTGTGTTCTATTTGATCTCATTGATACATTCTGATACTTTGCACCTTGTGTGAGCAGTTCTTGTGGCGTCCGAGGCCGCCATCTCTGCTGACCCCCGAGAAGGAGGAGGAGATTGCGAAGAATCTGAAGAAGTACAGCAAAAAGTACGAGGCAGAGGACCAGGACGTGTCGTTGCAGCTGAGCGAGCAGGATCGGAGAAAGAGGAAGATGATCCAGGAGGAGTGGAGTCAATGGACGACACAATGGAAGAAGCTGCACGAGCAGGAGCAAGAGGCGAGGCTGTTGCTCCGCGACGGCGAGGCGAGCGACGAGGACGAAAAATATGAATCCAAGGAGGTCGAGGTCGAGGAAATCATTGATGTTGCAGAAGAAATCATTTCCTTTGATGAAGATGCTGAGTGAGAGAGACTTTTTTCCCTCTGTTTAAATTTGAGTGAATCTCGTGTTTTTTCTCCTTTCAGGTTAGAAACAGTGGATAGATGGATAGTGTAATAACTTATATGACTAATATTTTGTAGTCTTTTATTAATGTTATTTATTTTATAGCATAAGGCACGTCTCTCTCTCTCTCTCCCTCTCTCCCTCTCTCCCTCTCTCACACACAAGTGATGACGGTACATGGCGCCCTCGTGTGGATGTGATAGCACCTCGGTCGCGACAGTACCTCCGCCCTTGCACACGCACACGAGTGGCAATACACGGTGCCCATGTCCGTCTGCCATGATAGTACCTCCGCCCGTACACCATACACTGCCATGCTAGCGGAGGTACTGTCGTGGTCTTGGAAAAAAAAATACGAGTATTAGTAATTTTATATTAAATCATTGGACAAGATTGATTTTTTTCTCAAAGAGGATCAGTTTTGCTTTAAAATGGATTGTCAAGATAAAACAGATGGTGCGCATCATTATTACACCATAAGGAGATCTTTATACATTAGTGTGTGTGTGTGTGTATATATACATATATATATATATTTATTTATTTATTTATGCGGTTTCCAGCATTTTGAAATGTTAATTATTTTTAAATTATAACATGCTTTGTTACGAGGCATATGTAGAGATGTTAGGTTGTGATCTTATTATTGAACGTGTTATTTTATTTAATTTTTATCCCAATAAAATATGATTGTGAACACTTTAGTTTTTAAAATAAGAATAAAAGTATCAGTGGCACCTCTATATTATAGAGAAAAGATATTTGATTTTCTGTAAGTTTTAAAGGACTTATAACCCATAATTTTTCATATCCGAGACATTTGGTCCCGTCAAAAGAATTTGTAGATGATCAAATGTCTCCTTTATTAGGAATTACAAGTCATTTTGAAACTTACACGGCAGGTCAAATATCTTTTCACTACAATATATGGATGCCATAAATACTTCATCATAAAAAAAAAAAAAATTCAATTTTGGTGCTAATCAAATTCAAGTTTATATTTATAATGATTATTACATGCGTACATTATCTCCAGTTTTTTTATTTTTTATTTTCTTTAAATATTCTCTATAATATTGTTTAATAAATAAAATATAATGGATAAAAATGCGTCGTAATTATTTTTTAATGAACGCCGCCATAAAATTCCAGAGAAATGCGTTGATTCATGTACTGTTTAATCCACAAACAATTGTTAGATTCGAGCATTCTCTCAGTAATTCAATTAATACAACAAACAAAATCTCTTTTTTCCTCAAAATGGCTCCGATGAGATATAGCTTTTCTTGAAAACCATGCTAACAGTAATTAAGATAAATTACAAGTCATCGAAAGAAGTAAACGCGGTGATTACGAACCATCGTTCGTGAACGCCCGACCTCTCTTATTTCTTTTTTGATTACCTTCCACACACATGTATAAGACCAAATCCATTCGATTTCTAAAAAAAATAGAATCACTGTTCCTCAACAGATTCTTTTATCACTTATCACGACCTCACCTAAAGCACACCATTCACTTTGATGCCAAATAGATATTTATGAGTGATGTTTTTATCCAAACTCACAGTTGCAAAAAGAAATTGATTGCACTGCAAGCAATACTATGGATCCATTTGGCACGGCAGTGGAGGTCTCGATCGCAAAGATTATGAACCGTCATTCGTGAACGCCCAACCTCACTTACTTAACTCCATCCACTTTTATGCTCAAAATTAGTTTCTTTTTGTTGGTAGCGGCTTGTCATGCCAAACATATAATTCGTGACGGCGGCATTTCTGTCCAAACACCACAGCAAAAACGCCGCGCCAAACGGACCCTAAAGCTCGCCAGCTTTTATAATACAAAACTATTCAAACTTTGTATTTCCATAGATTATTAGCCACGCGAACAATAATTAATTACTCATTTGACTATTCCTAGAGAGAGAGAGAGAGAGAGAGAGAGAGAGAGACCCAGTGGTTTGATGCAAAATTTCTTTTATCAAAACCTAATATTGAATAGCAGTGGCGCCTTACAAAAGAGGTGGTCCATTCTTATGCAATCAGCAATTTATAGATCCACATCTTCTTCCTTGTAGCAGGCTGGAGCTTTGGTACTCACACAGGCACACGCTTACCTCTGTAGCCATTGAAGAACTGCATCATCCTCATCATCAACAAGAAAAAACATACTCAATTACCACGAAAATATTAGGGCAACTGTTGCTCATCATGATAATGATCGTCGCTATCGGGGCGTCACGATCGTCGCAATCGTGACGTCATGATCGTCGCAATCGTGACCCCATGATAATCGCAATTGTGATGTCATGATCAACGCAATCATAAAAACATGATCGTCGCAATCGTGACATCAATTGATTCACGATGATCGCAATGGTGACGTCACGATCGTCGCGATCGTGACTTGCACGATCATCGCCATCGTGACATCATGATCTTCATGGTGATTATCGTTGCGATCATCATCATCATTGTGAAGAACATTCTTTCTAACACCAAAATGTGAAGTTATGTTTAATGAATCCTCATATTCTTTTTGACATTTCCAAGCACTTTGTTAGATGTTATACGTAAATTTGTTATAATTAATCAGTAAAAAAGTGGATGGGAAAATAATAAAAGGAATTGAATTGAATTTAGTTGGTAAAGGGATGCGTGTAACAAAAATGAATTGACAGATTTTTCTTCTTGTTTTTCACTAGGGTTAGGGCAGGAAATTTCCTGTAGAAAAATCACCTTTTTTTCATTTCCCCCATAAATGCAATTATTTATTAACTAGGCTGGAACAAAGCACCAAAGAAGAAATTGTGAAGGAAATTTCCTAATTTTGTAACACAATCTAAGGGTCCGATTGGCTATGAGCCACCGTTCGTGAACACTGTGGCTATGAGCCACCGTTCGTGAACACTGTGGCTATGAGCCACCGTTCGTGAACACCTGACCTCACCTAAGGAACTTCATCTACTTTTTTGTTCAAAATTAGTTTTTTTTTCTTGGTGGCAATCATAACCGTTATCATGCCAAACATATTTTATGATTGCGGAGTTTTTGACTGAGCTCATCGGAGCAAAAACGCGGCGCCAAACGGATCCTAAGTTTCTCATTCTTGTCATGAACTTAGCTGGTAATGAACCATGCAACCTCAACTTCTAAAATTATATCATAGATATATACTCTTGCTCTTCAGTATAATAGATCAAAGATGCTTAAACCTATTACAACCCAATTTCAGTTACTTTTCTTTAATGTTTCCTAATAGTTACTGATATCAGACTTGGTAAAATTATATATCATACATATGGTCTTTGTTCCAGAATCCCTAAATTGTTTGTTATTTTCTTATCCTTTCCCGAATTTTTAACGCCCCAATGGTATCCTATACTCAAAAAATGCATGGAAACAAACTATATCGAGTGCGTATGACTGTTAAGTCACACATAGGTGGTGGTTTGCATGAAAAGAAATCATATTGTGCTCAACGTGGTTGCATAAAAAACTGCTTCTTACCGAAGTCACAGAAGGCCGACGAAATATCCAGCCAACAACTGGAAGCCTCTGCAAGAAAACTGATATTGTAGGCCAAAATCCACTGTAAAATAAACCTTGTTAGCCTTGTTATCTGAAAGAGAGGATGAAGAGAATAATGCAATATTTTTCGCTGGTAGGAATAAAGGATAAAATGATCAGAATAATCGCCTAACTATCTCAGGTGACTTGATTTTGACATAAGACTCCCCTTTTCTTTAATCAATATGCCTTACTGAACTTCTCCAAACATGACAATATAAGCTCTTTCATGTGTTATGAGAGGTCATTTTTGCCCCAGCCCTGCGGCTAACATGAGTTTTTCTATTGTTTTTGACAACTGAACCAACATAAGCATTATAATAGTCATGTTTGAATAAATCTATGAACCATAAGGGGAAAAACTCTCTTCATAATTAGCCAGGGGACTACTATGATCATTTTCTCATAAATAACCTTGAATATAGCATCATAATACTGGCAAGAGAATCATTAAAAAATCTTTCTATTGGTTTTTGACGATTGGACTAATGGAAGGATTATAATAATCATGTTTGGATAACTCCAGGAATCATACAAAAAAGAAAAACGTTCGCTGTTAATATCAATACATCATAAATAGCCGTGGGGCCATTTTGATAATATTCTCGGACTAAACCATGAATAGAACTGTCACAATACTCAAAAAAATCATTTTTTTAAAACACATTAGAAGTCAGCAGAACTGCAGTTAGTTACCACAATGAATAGTTGGCTAACCTGAAGAGAACCATAAAACCATATGCCTCCGAAATCATGCCAAAGAAAGGCCATCCTATTAAGACTAGGAGGAATCCTACACCAAACGAGGCTGTGCCCTGCACAAAAGAGAAATCAGTGGGTGGGTGGGGGGGGGGGGGGGGGGGGGGGGGGGGGGGGGGGGGGGGGGGGGGGGGGGGGGGGGGGGGGGGGGGGGGGGGGGGGGGGGG